>KB675147.1:0-20123 GCA_000349165.1 Anopheles christyi | reverse complement strand
GATTTGTAAAAATTTTTCAACACATTCATCGCCTGGTTGCGCGATTGGTTGAGGGATGCCAGATACTCTTCCGGGACGGACGTGTTTGAATCTTCCACACCCGATCCAATTATCTGACCGAGCAGCTTCAGCGCTAGTTCGGTGGTAACGAGACGTATGCGACAGGCTGTGGAACACAAGCGATGATTGTGAAACATTTTGAAAATCGAATGCGGAAAGAACATTTCTTTCTCATTCTTTACTCACATGGTTGGCTTGAAATGTTGACGATCTGCAACAACTTCTCGATCAGAATCACATTGTACTGCGTGCGATTTGTAGGTGATGAACGGTGCAGCACTATCTCTAGCCACTCCGAGTTGACCCCTAAAACATGATGCAATTAAGAGAAACTAGTACATACAAAGGGTAAAATGATTTCAACAAAAACTAATTGAAAAACATCAATCGTACAGCCAATTAGGGTGGTTGATAATTCTAATTGAATTGTTAAAAATAGCTAGCAAATTGAATCTCACAACACAATGCATTACTACCATGCTAAATTAGAAGCAAATGAAGTAGATAAAACAAATACACCTCATACTAGCTAAGTTTATCAACCACCTGTTAAGATGAGTTTTCTTTACAATATGACAATTAAAATTCAAAACCATACATTAAATGATAGGTAGATAACTAACCGTCTACAAAACCGGCACCGAACAGCGAGAAGAAGAAGTGGTTCATTGCAACGGCACGATGATACGGTAAGTCGGTTGTGCAAAGTTCGATAAATGATGTTAAAACAGCAGCAGCAATGTTACAAGAGGAGAAGTAGTCAAGGTTAATAGTATGATCAGCGATGTTAAATAACGAACAAAAAAAAAAACATGATTTTTAAGCGTGAGGGAAAGATGGCGCTGAATAAAGGGACCAACCTGCCAAGTAATTATCGTAACGTAGCGTATTTAATGAACTGGGTGTTACCAAATGTACAAAAGACCCAATAAATGTTCTACCAAGCCCTTGTTCTACTATTAATTGTACTCTCTAGAAACATACCTTTGTTGTTTGCGAGTGCATAAAGCAAACACAGTGACAACAGTGCTAGAAAATCGTTCTCGGTACAATCGAGCGATGACAGGACCATATCGAGGAAGGGACGATTCGTTTCGGGCGTTCGGTATGCGTTGAGAAGAAGCTTCTCCTTTTCCTCGTCGGTAATGTTCACCTTTTCGATCTCTTCCGAAAGCGTCGGCGGACTAGGAGAATCTATGAAAAGAGAAGCAAACAATTCCGTGTTAGCTGGAATAATAACCGATTTTGAAGCCTGTCTTACTCGATATGGGTGCTTCATTGTTGGTGGAAGTGCTGGTACTGCTAGCATGGCTTTTTCCGCTGCTGCTGCTACTACTGTTCGGGCTCTTATTGCTGTTTCCACTCGCTCCATCCGTCAGGTGAAGCTGCTCCACCCCATAAGTAGCAGAAGAAGCTACCGTACTTTCTAGTGCTTCCTCCAAACTTTCCATTGGCTGTACAAATCCCAACGCCACCACCTCCCGGTTGTCAATGTAGGCGTTAAGCACCTGCGCAGCACCTTCCTTAAAAACGGTATGATCCGCATTTAGGATGACCCACGTTAGGGCATTGATCAGTGGCCGATGCGTGATGACGAGGAACACGAGCGACAGAAGAAACAGCGCGACAACACTGGCAACACGTGGATTGTTCATCTCCTTGATGTCAATGTCGACGACCTTGTTTAGTACGGCCGCAAGGTTACAGGTCACCTCGGCCATCGACATCGGCGGTGAGGGTGTGAGGGAAAATATATACAGCGGAACGAACAGCTTGTGCAACAGGTGCTCCGTAAGGACGGCATTCAGATCGGGAATATCGAGGCAAAGAATATCATTCAGATAATGTAGATGATCTAAATGTTCCGCTACGAGGTTCGCTAGACGGTGCTGGGACTGATGGCTGTAGGTAGAAATGCTAGGTTAAATTCGCATCAGCGTCCAACGCGCCAGGAGAAACAATTTCTACTCACTCAATGTCGTTTCGGACGCAATTGTCCAGCTCGAGGATATGTTTCCCGATGAACCATACTAAATTGCTAAAGTATGGTGCAGCCGTTTTGTCGCGTATAAACTGCAGCATGTTTGGGTTCTGCACCCTGTACACGTTCAATGTGATCGTACGCACGGCAATGCGTACCATCGATTCGGGATGGTTGAAGAATTTGATCGCTTCCGTGTAGAGCGGAAAATCATTCGTATGTTCATTGTAGAAGAAATGTATCGTGTGCGTGTTGAGCTTCAGGCTCAACGTCTTCAGGAACAATATGTAATAGCCCATCACATCCTCGTCCGAGAAGTCAAACTTGTGAACAATGATCGAATTGACCAAGTTATTGCTGAGCAGATAGTCTGCAAAACGTAGGAAACGAAAAAAAAACGGAAGTGCCCGTAATTGTATAGTTTTAGTTGAGCGTGAGCTACCAGTACGTAAGTAACGCGTCATTGAGCGCGGAAGCAGTGATGCATGTAACTTACACAGCGACGTCTCGTTGCGGATGTTTTCGAACAGGATGTTTAGCGTTTGGAGTAGCTGCACGCACACGAAGCTTGATCCACCGCTCTTCTGTCGCATAATGTGCAGAAAGTAGGAGAGCATATTCTTTTCCAGAAAGAAGCTATGGGAACACAATACATAACAATGACAATGAACAAAGGTCAACCTATTGGCCCATTTGCACGGATAGTGCGAACACTCACTCAAACACGGAAGAATCATTTTGATCGCCCCAGATCAGAATTTCTGCTATAGAACGCAACGATTCGACCAGCAATCCACGGTTACTTTCCGACACGGTTGTATTACGCTCCAGCACGCTGTACAAATATTTAAGATGATCAAGTGATAGGCGATTCTTGGGACGGTTCCATCCTCCCCCGAACCAGCTACGGCTGCGAAACATTTTGCTGCTGTATCACGCACGAGACGCGCACAGTTGAGTATGCTGATAGTGAGAAAACGTTCACCAAACCATCCACAAGCTAATGAGTTTTTAATAGCACGCCCGAGCACATCTTTTAATAGGGTTTTCCACACTTTTTCTACAGCACTACTAAGCGAAAACAGATAGCGCACAGATGGGTGATGTTTTTTTCTGCTTACCAATTTTGACGTTTCACAAAGACAACACATCACCGTGGATGAAAACATGGTCCAAAATATGTGATATCAGGATGAACATTTTTTGATAAAAAATCCTAGTAAATATTCTTTTGAATGCTATTCATAGATTTCATCACGAAATTACATTTGTTTTAACCAAATTGTGTGCTTTTCCACTACAGACAAATACTGCCATCAAAAACGATTCTACAACATTGGGTCATAAACGCAAAAGTCGAGGTAAACAACGCACCTACTGTCAAGTTGCTGTGTAAAATAAAACATACACAATTCGCTCTCGTGCTAGAACTTTTGTTTTAAGTGTTTATTAACATAAAAATCCCTTCCAAATATGGCTCTTTCCATGCAAAAAAGAAACAATGTAAGTAAAAGACTGCTGTATAATCGAATCATAGGTTTTCTTATTTGTATTTGGTGTCTTTGTTGTAGGTGCGCTTACCTCCGGAAGTTAACCGGGTACTGTACGTGCGAAACCTGCCATACAAGATCACGTCCGATGAAATGTACGATATTTTTGGCAAGTATGGTGCGATCCGGCAAATACGAGTGTAAGTAGATCTGAGGCAATAAATACGCCACCGTACGATTAGCTCATTAATCACTCGCATTCGTTACAGTGGCAACACGCCCGAAACTCGCGGTACCGCCTTCGTGGTGTATGAGGACATTTTTGATGCGAAAAATGCTCGAGACCATCTATCGGGATTTAACGTTTGTAACCGGTACCTGGTGGTGCTTTACTACCAATCGACGAAAGCGTTCAAGCAGCTGGATGTGGATAAGAAGCAGGACGAGTTGGATCAAATGAAGGCCAAATACAACATCAGCACGGAAGAGCTTAGAAAATAGGTCTTAAGGGCGTTCTAGGTTTATGTATGTAAGGTCTGTAAAACACACAAACTTTCCTATTTGTAAGAACCTAATGTTTATTTGTTTAAATTTCCTTATCGCTAGAACGTACGTTATGGTTTAGCAGTCCCCATAGTAGTTAACCTCTTCGCTCTCATTTCGGTACCTTTATGCTGAGATACATTTTGCCCTGTATAGTCTGTTTGACCGGATTGATGCGTTTCAGTATTTGGGTCATTGTTTCTACCAGCTTCTCGCTCGACACACCCGTTTTCTTGTTCTTGAACTTGGTCAGCAGTTCCGTCGTGGTCATAGGTTTGCGCATCAAGTATCGGCGAACCGCTTCTTCCGTTATACCATAATCACTGTAGAAGAGATAAAAAAAAGTTTGAGAAATAACAGATTCACCTGGTGGTAAGCCAAGTCGTGGCACTTACTCTTTGCTTGTTGAATTAACGATACCAGCAAACGTGGGCGGAAGGGAAGGAGTATTGTCCTGCTTAACCTTCTTAGCTGGCGTTGATACTGGACTGTTGCTATTATCCGATCCGGTCAGATCCGTCGTTGGCATATTAGAGCCGGTCATTTTGCGTTTGTTCGAATCAAACTGGCTTATGCTGGGAGAGGCCGAGCGCGAGTTATTCGCGCTGGACATATTCGACCCAACGCCTTCCTTGCTCTTTTTGTCCTTCTGCTTCTTCTTGGCACTGGCCGTATCCGAATCCGAACTGTCCGAGCTGAAATCGCTGGACGAGTCTTTCTTGTCCGATTCCGACTTTTTGCTCTTGTTCTTCTTAGCCTTCTTTTTCTTCTTGCTTTCTTTGCCTTCCTTCTCCTTGCCATCCTTGTCCTTCTCCTTCGATTTACCATTCTTCTCGTCCTCCTTCTCTTCATCTTCCTCCGATTTCTTTTCTTCCTCCTCCGAATCTTCATCCGAGGTCAACAATTTCCGGAGTGCGTCTTCCTCAGCGACGGATTTCATCTCCTTCACCACCTTCGCGTCGTGGTCCGACTCACTGTCGCTCGAGTCCGAGATGTAGTCCAACTCGCGCCCCTCCTCATCACCATCGTCCGACTCCTCGAACGCTTCCTCGTCCACATCCCGCTTTTTCTTCTTACTGTCCGCCAGTGCCTTCTTTTTGTTTTTCGCCTTCTTATCCTTTGCATCGTCATCGCTGTCCTTTTGTTTCGACTTGCCCTCATCGTCATCATCGCCCGACGAGGACACCTCATCCGAATCGATCCACTCGTCCATGTCGCTGATCTTCAAATCCTTACTCTTGCCACCCTCGCCCTTTTTCCCCTTCGTTTCTTCCTGGTCATCGCCGTCATTATCTTCACCCTTCTTTAGCCGCTTCCGGAACATAAGCGAGAAGTAGTTCATCGTCTTCTTGCGTCGACCATACTCCTGTTCCGCTTCCTCCGCGGACAGTGCCTTGTACCGGTTAATTGGCTGAAAGTTGTACCACTCGTTCAGCGGATACGCCTCTATAGCTCCATCCGGTGCATGGGTAAACACGTAAAACGCAGCATTCTCACCAACACCACCCTCCCGGATGCCACGAAACATTTTACCACTCTTGCCACCGGCACGCAATATCCAAGGCTGGGCTTCGGGTTTATACTTTTTGGAAATTATTCCGAACCGCTTGCGGCGTGCCTCCTCCCGCAGATCGCGATTAAACTCCGAGCCGGCACCAAACTTGGGCATCACCTCCTCAATGCCCTTGTACTCCTTCTGATTATTTTCCCGCTCCATCTTCACCGTCCGCCACTGGGTAAAGTCGACGTTAAGCGTTGCGTTGAACCGCATGACGTGATACTTCTTTTTCAGATTCTTCGGCACGCGAATTACAAACTCCTGCACCGAAACGGGTGCCCCCGAACTCGAAGCCCCTGGTTGGCTGGGTCCGCTCTTCGAGTTCTGCAAAAGGTTATCGTTTAGCCGAGATTCGGATAACTTTTCCGATAGATAAAGGTCCAATTTAGTAACTTACCGATGGTGCACTCATTCTGCTTACTACACAGTGCACCTAACCTTTGGGGAAGATAAAATATGGAAATAAAATTTAAACACAACTTTGCTGAATGCACACGAAGCAAACTCTTGGAATTGGAATGTTTGTCTACTTCGACGTCTTCAGAACCTGAAGGCGCGGGAACACAGTACAAGTCATTCGGTTGACATTAAAAAAAACTAATCTTTATTTTATTGAAACATAACGAAAGACATATAAATATAGTGTAAGGATTTAATGCCTTTAAGTAAGAATAGGAAACCTTTTTTAATTTTAAAGGGATGGAATTGTA
Source organism: Anopheles christyi (assembly GCA_000349165.1). NCBI lineage: Eukaryota > Metazoa > Arthropoda > Insecta > Diptera > Culicidae > Anopheles > Anopheles christyi. The sequence continues at coordinate 13,781 of KB675147.1, read as the reverse complement.
TCCGATTTATTTTTCACACGCTGCGAGACCGTTGAAGTTTTGCCGAAAAATAAACCTCCAACAGCAACAAGATCGCTTGGATGACAAATTTATTTTCCTTTTTCTTTAAACATTTCGATGATAATACTCTTTCTGTTAGCTTTAAATTAAATTTCTGTGCAAAAAGTTTATTTTAATTTGCTTTACTATCAACAGCCGCATTTTTTGCAGCTTTTCTGCTTTTTCATATTTCTTTCGTTAAGTCCCACCGTGCAAACACCTGCCAGTTCCAGGTTGGATGTTTTTCAGTTGCAGCTAGGTTTTTTGACGAAAACATCAGTCGACTGTTGTCGTTCGCTTCGTAGCGCCAAGGTCGTGCATTTGTGTGTGAATCGAAATTTTTAAACTTGGTCAATTCTGTTAGCAGAAACACTCCATTGTCGGTGCATCCACTGCATGCCACGCGTGTGTTAGCAGCAAGTGTTATCTGTTGGTGCGTACGAAATATGTGTAAACGACGTTGCGGCGTTCGCAACACACGACGACGAATGGACCAATCGTACCAGTAGGCGAACACCATCATCATGCCTACGTGCTCTGTTTTGATTCGCTGCGCGCTATGCATCGGAACGGTCCTACTGGCCACGGTCGTGACAGTGGCGCTCGGCAGCAAAGGCCAAGTACCAAAGCAGCCGGATGACGCTACGTCTTCTACCGTCGAGCAGCTTCCGTTCTGTGCCGAAGAGGCAACCCGCCAGCGTGACCTTAACGATGGGTAAGCAAGCTACGTAGAGTTTTGTAATACTAACCACACACATATCTCGTACACACTTTCACTCGGAACCTGTCTGAACGTGTTTGTTAAAAGCATCTTCCAGTATCAACAAAACGGGTGTAAACATTACAACACTGCAGCATGAAGTTGTATTGATGCGATCTTACCGATCGATCGCTCAATTGATCACAAACAGTAATTTAAGGACTTTGCAATTAATTCAACGATTGCTTAGTAGCTCATTTGCCCTACAACGGTCTTATCTGCTGCGATTGTAGAATCCCTCCAAAAGATCGGCTATTTCGAGCTTTAAGTTCTTATCGTCCAGGTGAACCCATAACCTTATCGGGAGTCTAAATTGCGTCATCACTTTATGTTATTCTTATGCAGCCTTCCGCTCAACGCATAATATTAGTCCATCATCGATTGGGATTATTTTGGAGCTCTCTTTTACGCCGGTTCTTTCTAAGGTCATTTAACGGAAGGATGTAAATAAGTACGAAGCATTGTGTTGATAACAAACGCTTTTCCGCTATTGCTGTTGCTGCGCAAGTACGTCGATTGTAGGGCACACATATGTCCACTTGTTTGCAAAGTCTGTTTTTAGCCTGACTCATACTAAACCTTACTACAAAACAAACCGCTCCAGTCGAACTGACTTTTCGCCCCAGTAAATGAACAGAAAAATTAGATATTTTTCATTCATTTAAATATTTCAGCGATGATTCACTGGGTGAGTCATGTAATTGTTCAAAATCCTCATTAAATTGATATTACTTGTTGTGCATATTAGCATACTTTTATTGTTGGCGGAGTTGTTCCCCTTCTCAAGCACTTTGCGAACAAAACAGCTACTACACGTAAAAAAGCTTCGTTTTCGTTCTCGCCGTTTTATAGTTCGTAGTTTTCATCATAATTTTCCTTAAACTCCAGCAACTTTTCGATGTGTTCCTTGTAGTCCACCTCCTCTAGACCACACTCCGCAAACCGTGGTATCTTCGCCAGCCGTATCCGGCTAACCTCGCGGTGTAGAGCATCCAACCCGTCACCCAAATCGGATGATGATTGTATCGCAGCAAGCGCCGAACAGCTCTGAACGTACGGCAGAGCCGCTTGTGCCAGCGGATCGTCGGTGAGAAATCCATCGAAACCGACACGCTTGTCAAATAGCTCCACTGGAAACGGTTGCCGAATGGGCATGGGACTGTTGACCGAGGATACGTGCGACATACTAACCTCGAGACTGCAAGAATAGTACAGCTGTAACATTTCGCTTACATTGCTGCATCGGTACGCGGGCATTATCTGCTGGCGTTGGGCCGATTTGGCCGTCGGAGGACGTTTGAGACGGTTTTGGGGTAGTCCACGGGCACAGACCGATTGGACGATGGCTCGTTTGCGTACGTTCACGTTAGGAGACAGTTGAACCGTCAGACTTTTACCGTCCAACTGATCGAGACAGTCGATCAGGTCTTGCTTGTCATCCAGTGGGAAGGGGAAGGCCAAGGCAGCGGCGGCCATCTTCCGACCGTACGGGCTCAATTCGCTGCACATGCCGGAAATGTAAGCCGAACCGGTTGTTGCCGATCCTTTCAAACGGTAGCGCAACGTGGCTGTTTCCAGAAAGCTTGCCAGGATGGAAGAAGTTTGGTAGAAATTAGCAGGATCGTACACCAGATTTGGAAGGGCGCGTGGTTCGGACACGTTGCGCCAACAGCGAGCCATAGTTGATAGCGGCACAAACAGCGAACACTGTTCCGGTAGTTGTGCAAAAGCGAGGGCAGTATTAACGACCCTTATCGAATCGCTCATAGGCTCGTCGGCACTCTTAAACATTGGTGCTTTCGGTGGAAAAACCGGAAAGGTAAGCATCGCTTTACCGTACTCGTCCTGCAGATGTTCGAGCAGTTTTATCGTAACCCCGGAAAATCCATCGCCACAATCAAACAGCATCTGAAAGCCTTGACAACCGTCGCACTCTTCGACGTACTGCCGAGCACGGTCCGTAAAATCGTCCTGAAAGTCGTAATCCTTCCACAGTTCCATCCCGTTCGTAATCGTATCAAGCTGAGACTCTTCATTGGAATGTGTATACCGCTCAATCACGTTGATACTTCGAGGATGGTATCGGGTGTAGCTGTAGTCGATCCAATCTTGCACTGTGGCAGAAAAATTGTAATCTTTTTCCACTGCCTCCTCACGACCGGCGCTGGATGTCCCCGCTTCCTGCAGATCCTTCTGATAGGGGTGTCGTTCTGCAGGTTTATCTTTTTTAATGACCTCTACCTTTTCGGTTTCCCATCCGATGTCTGCTATGTCGGAAGGATCTTCGGCGGAAATTTGTTCCGGATCAAGTGGTTGTTCGTAAAGATCTCCGGTGCGCGGCACGTGTTTGAGTGTTCCGTCCAGATCGAGCATTAGCAGACGCGGTGTAAAAGTAACTTGCCGCTGTCTCGTTTGGCCCTCTCGATAAAGAATCGAATGATCGATTTCCGATGGTTCTGCGTTAGGATCATAGTTGAATGACGATTCCTATCCAGAATGAATGTTAGATGTTGCAATTGAAAGTTTTGATGATTTTCTAAATTATAAGCCATACCTGTATGTTCCACCAGTGCGTACCGATGTAGTTGGAATAATTTCCGAGCTGGAATGTTAAGATTTCACGTGCCATGCTTTGATTTGATTGCTTCTGGAACTAATTTGACCACACACGAATTTGCACGACGCACATATGGTCGCAATAGCAACAAATGCCGCCTGTCAAAATACAAACATTGCGCTGTGCGCAGGGTTGTATTGCATCCTTAAATGTGTTTACATCATCAGATTGAAAGTTCAACTTTAAAGCACCTGTTAATACAGATAATTTTTTGATCAGAAATAATTAAAAAACAATCAATAAAAACTGTGTTTTTTTTTCTTTTCTAGATTGGTTTTCGTGACAACACTGGATGGAAAACTGTCCGCCCTTGACATGATGAACGGTGGAGTCGAACGTTGGAGCATCAAAACCGGCCCTGGACCGCTACTTTCGTCCAGCATCCATCGGCTTGAACTAACGAACAACGGAAAGTGGGTTCGGATGATACCATCTCTCGGTGGTAGCCTGTACAAATTCGATGGCGATTCGATCGAACCCATTCCCTTCAGTGCAGAAGATTTGCTCAAATCTTCGTTCAAGTTTTCGGACGATCTGGTGATCTCCGGGGGTAAAGAAACGCGATCGTACGGTGTGTCGATGCAAACCGGCCAGCTCATTTACGTTTGCACGATGCAGGGATGCAAAAATGCAACGGAGCTAGCAATGGAAGCGGCAGCAGAGGGCAAGTATGGACCACCGGAGGATGGCATTGGTACAATTGATCCCATGCAGGAGGATGTGCTCGTCATACGGCGCCAGACGCAAACGGTTCGCGCCGTTGAATCGCGCACCGGTAGTGAACGGTGGAACTTTAGCATTGGTCACCATGAGGTGGAAAAGATGAGCAACGAAGACTGCCGCGGTGGCAAGGAACGGCGTGAGGTAGATCCGGTAATACTTGATCTCGATCTTCGTGTGATAATACCGGAGGGTGTGATTTGTGCGGTGCGTAAAAGCGCACCGAGTGAGATTGTTTGGCGGCATAAGTTTGACGTGCCGATTGTGAGTGCATGGCGCTCGTCTGTTAAAAATAACGATCAGCTTGTTGGGGTGGATATTTTCGATCGTACGGACTGGATGTGGAATGGTAATGTAGATGACAGCGAATCGGCAGATCGACCACCGCTGATAAATCCATCCCTGTACATTGGCATGCATGAAAAACAGCTGTACATTCAGGAGTCAGCAGCAATGATAATCGAGCGTGAAGAGAAAATGCACGAGCTAGCGTTGCTCACCGATGAAAGTAAACTGCTGGCCATACCGTGGAAGCCACTGCCCGCCAGTCCCGGTATTGCAGGGCTGCTCACCGACGAGGACAATCAATTCCAGATGGTGAAGGAAGACGAGGACGATAATGGTGAATCAACTGCGATCGCTCGATCGGTACTATACGCATCGAACTACATCAATGGGAATGGTTTCTTTTTGTTTTATGATACCGAGCGCAATGAACAGTGTGGCCATGGGGAGGATGAGTCTAATGGAGACAATAGTACGAAATTCGGGCATGATGGGCACGCAGGATCGCACGATGGTGAGGAGGATATAGACACAATGTTCGATGTTCCCGTCAAAGTGATCATCGTGTCAATGTGGTACTGGTGGAAGGAAATACTGATCATTTCCATTACGACCGCGTTAATACTTAATATGATGCTAAAGTTGCGCCTCGAGAAGCCGCCAGTTATGGTAGTGGTGGAACGAAAGATTACCGTACCGATACCGACTGCAGTGGAAGCGGTCGAAGAGTTCCCTCCGGCAATACGGATGACGGCAACGCGCAGCTACTCCGAATCTAGCTCGTCGAACGGGCCACTGGCATTGGTGGAAAACTTTACCTCGCGGTTTCGCGATGATTTCGATCTGGTGCAGTGCCTCGGGAAGGGTGGTTTCGGTGTGGTGTTTGAGGTGCGCAACAAGCTGGACGATTGCCGGTACGCTATCAAGCGGGTCGTGCTGCCCAACAAGCAGGAGTCGAAAGATCGCGTTATGCGTGAGGTCAAAACGTTGGCCCACTGTGAGCATCAGAACATTGTGCGGTACTTCCACGCGTGGATCGAAACGCCACCGCCCGGTTGGCAAGAACGGCACGATCGTGAGTGGATCGAACGGAATTGCCTTTCAACGTCGATCGATATCGAAACGCCGACCGACACGCATCCACCTTTACCGGGTGGGGGAGTGTCAACTACTACGGCATCTTCGTTTGCGGTGGGGATGAAAAATTCCAACCTCCAAAAGTCATCCATTCAGTCAAACATATGGATGCCAAAGTTTCCCGGAACTAACTTTTCCTTCTCCAACGGTATCGGTGATGGACCGTCGCGGAAACGTTTCGAACAAAGCGATAGCTGTTCCTTTATCGAGTTCCGCGCTGAGGGTGACCAGACTGAACAACCAACGCGTGATGACGATACATCCAGCTCCGAATCAGAGTCAGGCGAAGCGTCTGAGGTGCAGAGCAATGGTAAACATCGATGGAATGATGAGCCTGATGACGATTCTTTGGATATTGTTTTCAAAGAACCTTCACGTAGTGAAGGTATCAGCAACAGTGGAGCAGTCGCCCAACAGCATGCGGTATCAATCGATGTTTCTTCGTCACCTGAAGCTCGATCGCAACCTGCAGCAATGTCTGTTTCTGGTGCCCTGAATGGGAGAAACCTGATGCAGCAGGAAAAGCCAAATCCATTCCGCAAAACACACCGGCGACCACTTTCGCTTGATCTCACTAGCACGGTGAGAAGCTCGAGAGACCCGTGTACACTTCCGTCGGTGACCAACCAGTCGAAAGCAAGCTCGGTACAGAGCAACAAAATTTATCTTTACATTCAAATGCAGCTGTGCCACAAGCAGTCGCTCAAGGAGTGGCTCAGCATGAATGGGTTCCCGGCAAGGCGTGATAAGATTGTGCCAATCTTTGAGCAGATCGTTGCCGGCGTCGAGTACGTTCATCTGAAGGGGTTGATTCATCGGGATCTTAAGCCGAGCAACATATTCTTCTCGCTGGACGGAAGGATTAAGATCGGCGATTTTGGACTCGTAACGGACTCGAGCGATCTTCAGTATGATAGTGAGAACAACATGCCTACGATGGGGGCGAATCGACATACGCGCCAGGTCGGCACACAGCTGTATATGTCGCCAGAGCAGCTGAAGGGTTTACCGTACGACTACAAGGTGGACATCTATTCGCTCGGGCTGATTTTGTTCGAGCTGCTCGTTAGCTTCGGTACGGAAATGGAACGTATCTGCACGCTGAAAAACGTGCGCAAGAGCAAATTCCCGGACAATTTCGATAAGGAGCACGCGTTTGAGGTTCGTATGGGCGTTTTCTATTGATTCATTTTGCGAAATGACACTAACATGCCTCTTTCTCTTTTTAGTTTAAGCTGTTGACATTGATGCTATCCGAATCACCGAACAAACGACCAACGACATTTGGCATCAAAGCTCATCCACCATTTAAGCGCATCCCTTCGAACAAGTCCACCAACTCGCTCGGCGTCTTCGATGAAACGTTGGTCGTCGAAAGTGGTCCCGGGTCGACGAACGGTTCGTTTGAATCGGAAGACGGTGACGAATGGCATTTTGAGCTGCCACCGCGCAGAAAAGACAGCCGCACATACAGCACCTCCGGATCGGGCAACGGTTCTGCTGGTGTTTCGACGGCACCGAATCAATTGTGCTTTTGAAGGGACTTGTATTACCCCGAGTCAGAGTTGCCAAGTGAAAATGTGTAATTGTAAGTTATTTATGTCGTACCTCTATGGTTGTGCGCAATAGTCTTTACGCGTCCCCGTGAGAAAGCACGTTTTAAGGAAAACGTGTAGAAATTGTTTTTAAAAGTATGTGAATATTCTTCGAAGAAGGGAAGCACAGGCTTTGGTGTTATTGAAAGAGAATTAAGAACATGATGATGATGAATAAAGTGATGAAACAGAACACACTCACTGATTAAAGTTACACGAAACGTTCTATATTTTGGTACACTCCAATAGCTCCGATAGATCACTCAAATGCAGCATGGAAACATCTTGTTGGAACTACTTCTTCGCACGTTTGCCTTCGCCCTTCTTTGGTGGTGCTTTTCCACGGAGCGCACGTAATCGTTTCATCTCCTCCTTGAAATCCTGATGCTCATCACGGAACAGACCATACTCGCGGAGTTTCATCGCCAGCAGATGTGTTTCGACGTGCCGGGGGTACCAGTTCACGACGTAGTCCCGCTTGTGCACCGGTTCTTCGCTGAACATCTTGACTACCTTCATCGACTGGGAATTCGTTGGTCGGGCCACTTCACCAAAGATTCGATTCGAAAGATAATTCATCCGGCGCGCGTATGTCGTCGTAAGCTTGGTAAGTTCCTTATACTTGGACATTATTTATCAAGGCACTGGCCAGATACACCACAATGCACGAACTTTGTTTTTACGAACCACGCAAGGAATTGTGTAATTTGATTTGTTTTGACGAAACGATTTGACAGTTGGCATGTGTTTTCACGTGGTGCGTGAAAGAAGCCTCGTGATCTGTGGACCGGGTTTGACAGCTAGAGAAAAAGCCGCCTACAAAATTGTTTACATCTGCCTCTGCAGACTGCTGGGAAAGTTATTTTCGTTTATAAAATACCCTTTTTCTAATCATGAAAGACCAGGAGACGCCAGAAAATAAGAATTTGTTAAAATGCCGTGAACAGCTGTATCGGATGATGATAAGGTAAGCAGTAAATCCTCTTTGCAGTGTTTGGCCTCACGCTGTTTCCATTTGCTTCGTTTCACAGTCAATTGTTCTACGATGGATATCATTCAGTCGCGGTAGAGCTAACCAATTTGGTGCGTGCGGATCCACCCTGTCCACCGAGCGATCGGTTGATGAACATTTTCAAACAGGCCAATCAGATCGAACAATCGAAAGAGAGCAATCTTTTTGACGATTTGCCCTGCGGGTTAGATCTCGAGTTCGAAACGGAAGGATCAACGTTGGCTCCGGAACCAGCAGCGTACGAGACTGCCTATGTAACGTCCCATAAGCAAGCGTGCAGAGCAGGTTGCTTCAGTGGTGATGGTCAGCTCGTGGCAACGGGCAGCATGGATGCAAGTATAAAGATCCTGGACGTCGATCGGATGCTTGCCAAATCGGCGCCAGAAGACATGGAACCAGGACGTGAACAGCAAGCCCATCCGGTCATACGCACGCTGTATGATCATACGGATGAAGTGACATATCTGGAGTTCCACCCGAAGGATCAAATTCTTGCATCCGGTTCACGTGACCACACTGTTAAGCTGTTCGACATTTCGAAGGCTTCGGTAAAGAAGGCTCACAAAGTGCTGAGTGATTGTGTACCGGTTCGATGCATAGCGTTTCATCCTACCGGTGATTACATGGCCGTTGGTACCGAGCACAACGTGTTGCGGATGTACGATGTTCATACGGCACAATGCTTCGTTAGTGCGATCCCAGCGCAACAGCACACCAGTGCCATCACGTGCGTACGCTACGCAGTGAATGCGAAGGTGTACGCAACTGGAAGTATGGATGGATCAATTAAGCTGTGGGATGGAGTTAGTGGACGCTGTATCAACACGTTTGCGCTGGCTCACGATGGCGCGGAAATTTGCTCTGTTGTTTTTACGAAAAATGGCAAATATTTGCTCTCGTCGGGCATGGACTCGCTAGTGAAGCTTTGGGAGCTGAGCACAAGCCGCTGTCTGATTGCGTACACCGGGGCCGGAACAACAGGCAAGCAGGAACACCAAACTCAGGCAATATTTAATCACACCGAGGACTACGTTCTGTTCCCGGATGAGGCTACCACGTCGTTGTGTGCGTGGAACTCTCGTAATGCATCCCGTTGCCATCTGATGTCGCTGGGACATAATGGAACGGTAAGACACATCGTACATTCGCCGACTCATTCCGCTTTTCTGACCTGTTCGGATGATTATCGTGCACGTTTCTGGGTCAAGCGGACGACCGCACACTAATAATGATTTTGTTTGTGAACATAATTGAATGATTTGATAATTATTTTGAACATGATTTAATAAATGGAACAGTTTTATGATTCACCACAATGAAATAAGGTTGTGTATAGTAAATATTTGCATAAGAAAAGTAAAACTTATTTAAATTAGTTTTCAGAGCAATATGGTTTCATTGTACACCAAGCGACCATTTAAGATATCCACAAGCTATTTGTTGGTAAACAGATGGTGCGTGAAATCAGCATTCAAGCATTGCTCCACACGCAACTGTCACTCAGCTGTTTTCTGTTCACGCATTTTGCTACGCAGACGTTCGTAAACTTTGCGTACTACGAAGGTGTCTATCGTGCAACATAATTTGTTAAGCCCTAACCGCTCACATCATTTAGTGTACGGTTAAGCGCATCATATAGTTAGTGAGCCGTGCAGGAAATGCCTGAGGCATATAGGCGGTAAAAATGAACCGCAAGGATGACATTTTTGCGACACCCCAAGAGCGTCAGCGAAAAAAGTTACGCTTTCGGGGTGACCTGGCCACACAGTACGGATTCAATCGCGATTCCATTGGTTCTGGGTTGAATGGAACGTCTGGCAATAGCCGCATTGAGGAAGTTTCTTCCGATGACGATACCAAACGGCTACTTAACGGTGAACCGACAGCAGGTAAGCTTCCAAATGCAATACTTCATACGTTTGTTTCCTTCTAATCTGTAATGACTCTTCTACTTACTTGTTCTAGAGCGACCCGAACGTGGCAGTCTATACGATTTCGTGCGCATAGAACTTACCAGGGGCTACGTGCTGGAACACGACGAAGAGCGCTACTCGGCACGTCGTGAGAAAATATACTCCTTCCTCAAGATACCGCGCGAGCTGGAAAGCTTCATGCTGTACGGTGTGCTGCAGTGTGCCGACTCGTTCCTTTACATCTACACTTTCCTGCCGATAAGATACCTGCTTGCCCTTTGGGCACTGATAACCCGCCCGATCGCTCGCTGTCTCGGTCTAAGACGACCCTCCCAGCGATTGCTAGCGCCGGCAGAAATTTGTGACCTCCTGAAGGGCACCATTTGGATCATCTGCAGTTACACGTTGCTGTACGTCGACACGAACATGCTTTACCACATGATCAAGAGCCAGTCGATCATAAAGCTGTACATATTTTACAACATGCTCGAGGTGGGCGATCGTCTACTGTCCGCATTCGGGCAGGATACGATCGATGCACTGTTCTGGACGGCAACCGAACCGAAGCACAGCAAACGACAGCATCTCGGCACCATCCCGCACTTTCTGTTTGCGATCGTATACGTGACGATGCACAGCGTGCTGGTAATGTTCCAGGCAACCTCGCTGAACGTGGCCATCAACTCGAACAACAAGGGCCTGCTGACGATCATGATGTCGAACAATTTTGTCGAGCTGAAGGGCAGCGTGTTTAAAAAGTTCGACAAAAACAATCTCTTCCAGCTGAGCTGTAGCGATGTGCGGGAACGGTTTCACCTGTCCGTGCTGATGCTGATCGTGTTGATACAAACGATGAAGGAGTTTAGCTGGAAGTCGGAACAATTTTTCGTAATGTTTCCGGACTGCATGTACGTAATGTTTACCGAGTGTTTGGTGGACTGGATCAAGCACGCGTTCATCACGCGCTTCAACGAGATACCGTGCGAGGTGTATCGGGAGTACACGACCAGTCTGGCGTATGACATGACGCAAACCCGCCAGAAGCACGCATTCAGCGACCACTCCGACCTGGTTGCCCGCCGGATGGGTTTCATACCGTACCCGCTCGGGGTCGTCCTGGTGAAAGCTCTCTACCATGCTCTGTCGTTTGATAATGCCGGTTCGATTCTGATACTACTAGTGGCCTTCCTGGCACTGCTGAGTGCCCGCGTACTAAACACCATCTGTGCCCTCGGGAGGGCATGCGATCTTACACAGAAGCATCAAGACGAGAAGAATCAGAGTGGGTGCAACCCGTTTACCTCAACACCTTTGCCACCTAACGCTCGGACCGGTGGTTCGCGAGCGACGAGCGATACAGCCACTTCCCCGATTCATCGCTCGCAGGTTGGCAGTCAGTCGGCAAACCTAATAGCAGCCTCGCCGACCAGTATAGGTGGATCTTCGCTTTCACCCTCTACCCCACAATCGACCCCAATGTCAGCGGCCAAAGGATCGAGCTCGCTGGGAAGCTCTGTCAGCAGCGGCGGCTCGACCGATGTGCTACGGAAAACGTCCGGACTCGGTGCAACTGCACTGTTCTCCAACAGTGACGTCGATCTGGACGATGTGAAGCTGAACGATCAGGTGCTAATAGGTAGTAGCACAGGGAATGTGGACTCAAGCGCCAACCGTACCCAGAAGGAGGAGGAAGAAAATGTTGCCCGAAGTGTGCCGGATCTGCAGCAGGAACCAGGGCTGGAGAAAACGCCGGGACGGCACCAAAACGAACCTAGCGGCACTGAGGGAGGGGACGGATCTATGCACCAACACCACCTCCATCATCATCATTACGTGCGAACACACAAACGGTCGGAATCGGAACCATCGATTCAGCTGGAAGGTGGTGGGTAAGGCTGTGGCAGAACGTAAGATGAAACTCGAGTTTGTGAAGGAGTTTTGATTTATCCTGTTTTTACACGATGGTAGTAACTTATTTCGATAAACTGCTGAGTTTTGCCAATCTACTGCTACCATTTTCGACGACAGGAATGTGGCAAAGTACACTGCTTTGCTAGTTTAGGCACACCAAAGGCTGACACAATGCACGTGCAAATGTGTGTTTATAGTTTAGGGAGGGTTTTTTGTTTGATCATTCGTGTCCCTTAAAGTTTTGTTACACGCTCTTTCTTTGCCGGACTGGAAGGAGATGCTCTTTTTTCTTGTATTCCGTTTAGCTCGTAGTAAGTATGATGAATAAACTATGGATGAATTTGTCTTAAATAGGTCCGTTTGCAACGAAGAACCAGCCGCCCCGGGCTATACATAGAGCTTGTTAAAAGTGAGAAAAATCCCGGTAAATCTCCTCTACTAGCCACTGAAGGCTGCAATAATTCTTGGTCAGCGGAAACATTATAGCCTGCCAAAAGCAACACGATTTTCCGTGGCACTATAAAACACTATAAAAAAAAAGGTGCAGCAACTTTCATTGGCGTGAAATCATGAAAACTGCGTAAAACTATGATCGACAAGGAAATGTGTGAAACACCTCCACCGACCTCCACCGCCAGAGGGGAAGATGAAGATGATGTTCAGCAAGCCGATCGTTAACATTTAATTACCACGATTCGCCACAAGATATCGCTATTTTGTGCGATCTCTTTTATCACACCTTTATTGTCCTGCATTGGGTCCATATCCTTTACTTCACCATCACCCGTTTGCGACACGATTCTTAATCCGCCACCTAAGGTGTAACGGAAGACGGGGGGGAGATAAGAGGAAGTTGCATTTTACAACCACGTGAAAAAAACAGCAGCAACCAGAAAGGTGTAGCGATCGCAAAATTATAGCCACCGTGGTATCGCTGGGAAGAATCGGGTACCTTACAACGACTGATCGAAGACACCTTGACGAAGAGCGGGAGATGAGACATCCAAAGGATCATACCCCATACTTCCTTTTTGCTCCCCTTTTTCCCTCCTACGAAAGCATTATGAATGGAAAACAGGGGGTGTTGCGCTGGCAAACCGTTGCCTTGCAATTGTATTTCCTTTTGATTTCTTTCTTTCTGTTGCGCTCTTCTCGCGCATTGCGCCGCAGAGACACATGCGCAAAACGACACCCTAAGACAATCGAGATTGGCCGCTGCCGCTGCTTCTGCTGGTGCCTTAATTGATAATCTTATGATATGTTATTTTCTCGTATTTATGCTTCGATCGTGACATCTTAAAAGGTATCATTTAATTTAATCCGCGCAAAATGTGTTTGCTTCGTTTGCGTCTCGCCCTTGTCGCCGCGGCCCCCCGGATCAAAGCCGACCTACCTGGTGCTTTTTGTTACGGTTTGTTTCTCTGTGTATATTCCCTTTCGCACACCCCGGGAAAGGGATCATAATGGGGTATGACAAGCATAGAATCAATGGAGCACTTTTCAAGCATGCAACACTACCATGAGACATCTGCGGAGACATTCGGATGGTAGAATTTAAATCGATGAAACGATATTTTCGATCGTTCAATGTACAACGGCAACGAGCGAAGAATTGCGTACTCAATCTGAAGCCAATCTGCCAAAGGGGCAAAGGGTGTGGCAATGGTTTGTGGATTGGGATGAAAAAAAAAAATGGAACCGCAACAGGAAGGGATCGTAAGACTGATTTGCTAATGAAGTACGGCCCTTTTATCGGAGCTGTCAATCTGTGTCCACTTCAAGTCATCCTTTC
>KB675136.1:0-20180 GCA_000349165.1 Anopheles christyi | reverse complement strand
TCGTTAAAGAGGATGCTTTACCTTTCTCTATCACTTCATCCTCCAGTATAATGTCTTACTCATCAAAAAAGGGTAAGGTTTCAATGAGTTTATCAAATAAAAGTGTTGTTTATGGAATGGTTTGGGATTTTTTCCCTGCATAATTGTTCATAAAGAGACATCGTGAAGAAGTCCCGGTTTCTGCACAATACACCCAAAGAAATCATTATCTCTCAGGTCAGTTTTCCGCAAATTAATATTGATGATAGCAGGTGAATGAAATATAGCAACAACCCTTTTTGGTTTTTCGGCTTTCTCTCATCAATCAATATTATTAGTGTGGTGGATATTTTTTCCATCAACCTGCATTCTTTTCTGTAAGCCTCATAACTTGTAAATAAAACAGTACGATTGCTCAGTTGTTTGACACGTTCCGGTCGACACTGTATTGTGCTGTATTATTCAGTGCAAGATTACGATGGAAATGTTTTGCAAATGTTGCACATACATTTTGCATCAACCCGGCGAGGGGAAAAAAAAACCCCTTTCACATTATTGCTCTCGTTTATTTTTCAAGCTAAAATATGTGTCAGATTTTCCCCCAAGCAAAATGAAGAACCTCCCCCAAAAACATGGTTGTGCCTTTTTCTGGGCCAACTGCCGCGACCCTTCTTCTCGACAACTTGTGGGTAATAAAATTCCGAAATCAAAAGACGCTGAAAACGGACAGAACGTTTGTTGCCCAAGGTAGTTGCTTCTTCCTCCCCCCTAACATTTTTTTTCATGCTTGATTTTGCTAGCACAGCTATCTCTTGTGTGTGCTTGCATGATAGCACTTTGCTAAATTATTCATTAACAGGCAGCGGCAACCATTGCGCCATTCCCTTTCCGTGGAAACATACTCGCGAGCTCGGTAGGGAAAAGGTTACTAAAGACCAAAGTGCCTAAAGTGGCCGAGCCCGGCAATCACGCGTTCACATTTTTCCAACCTTTGAAATGGTAATAACAATCACGAGGAGGCCCCAACCAAAGCGAAGCCACTGCGGGATGGCTGCAAAGAAAAGTCAACGACAAACCTGTGTCAGGCTGGAAAAAGATGTATCAAAGGGAAGTAACAAAAAAAAAACACAGAACAGTAAGGAAGCGATGAATACAAAAGTGTGGCTCCGGTTAAAAGGATACAACCCCGGAACATTACAGCTGAGCGATGTCCACGTGCTTGCACATTAACCGAAACTCAAAGGACCTGTCACCTTTTTCCTTTACATACTCCCCACAGGCTGCTGCACAGTAGGCTATGATTATTTTTATTTTACACAGAGACACACAGACAGCATCGCGCACGTTTGGAGTGGGTTGGAAGGGCACATAGCTAGCGAATAGCATTAAATTTATGTATTTTTCATCAAGACAGATATGGAGTGATAATGATGAATACGCTCAATTATGATAAAAGCATGACGGCATAGAACACTTCCCGGTGTAGTACGCTGCACTGCATAAATGGTGAACCAGCCGACTACAGTGTGTCTCAAATTTTGTGTATTTTTTTTTTACTCATGCTGATTTGTTACTATGGCCTACTGTTCTGCGGTGTGTATAGTCATTGTTCCTTTTTTCATAATTTAATTTTAATTTGTTCTTCTCACTACATAGAATTGCCCTTCATGGTTTTAAATCATTCTCAAATATCTCAAAATATCTCTCGAAATAAAAAATCTCTCGTTTTTTGTTATTTTTTGCTTTATCTAAAGCGTAATAAAAAAGGTGCTCAGGAGAAATCTTCCTTTGTTTGAAATTTGTTAAAATGTTTTATTTTAAAATTTTTATTAATTTTGTAACACATAAACAACATTTATCCTTTATAGTCCTCAACGTGTAAACAAAACATAAAATTCAATGTTTAAACAAAATTAAATTTAAACAATCTAAGGGAAGATTTACTTCATCGGTAGACCATTCTGTACCTCACTGTACGTGCTAATCATTCATGAAATATTCAATAAACACTCGTACGGATGAAGGAAACCTGTTGTGTCTATTGCGAGGGGGAAATTGAGCAAGTGCATTAAAACTATCACTTTCCAACTTTCCCCATGGGAAGGGCCTGCCTATTCTTCTCCCTAAAGAATCGCTCGCGCTCGTTTAGCTCCCGTGGGAGAAATTTCCCAACCAACTTGTATCTTGTTTTATTAGCGTCCTCCGCTTTATTCGAGCAGATTTTTCATCACCCAATAGAGCCGTAAAACTAACGCTTTCGTACATAAATTCTAAATAGTGCTAGAGGGGTTGGCAGATAGCTAAGTCATATTTTTCGAACTTCGCAGCTTCCATTGCGGTTGCGGGCATGATTATGACTCAATTTATATCAATTTGTTTGTCATTTTCCGACACCAATCACCCTCCAAACAAATATCTTCTTCAATCAAATCGTCTCCAGAAGCCCGAAACAGTACTTACTTACACCGGCGTCGCAGTACTGCACTATATATGTACCGACCGGGCTCGACAAGATGAATGTGTGCCGCTCGGGAAAGTGTGGCCGCTCTATCTAATTTATGGCTGGCAGCGGTTCTCACCCCCGAAAACTAAGCCAAAATCCAGACTTCCTTCCAAGTAGGAGGGTGGTAACGACTAGGCAAAATCGATGCAGAACGTTCCCCGTTCCGATAATGATGATGCTGATCGCGAGATAGTCAGAAAATTCCTGTGGTTTGTGAGGGCAAGTTACATTTCTCCAGAAATTAACCTTCTTGTGCAGCACGAGAGGGAAGGAAAGCGTGAATATTTTAAGCTAGACACTTCTCCGAAGCATGGATTTTTCTATGGGAAATAGTGTAGTACGGGAAATTCGTTACTCACATTTTTGGAAATCCTCAGAAGCTGCTATGCCCAACCATGGCCAGAAAATTTATAGACATCGCGCGCCACCATCGCGCATTCTAGTGTCGCCGCCAAGTAACCCTTGGAGGGGATGAAAACAACGACCCCTCCTTCATACGTCCCCTCCTCTCTTTGATCGGTTACGGTTGCTCTTCTGCTTCGTTTCCCACTAGTTAAGATGAACGGGCATGAAAAGGCGATTTATGCCGTCCCCGGGGAAGGATTTGCTATTCCCCCGTTTTCTTTGGGCCGTTTCAAATCGTCCCCGTTGTTTTCCCCCCGACCATCACAGTGCCAATTCCAGGGCGTGATCGATGGAGAACGTATCAAATCTTCTTATTGGTGCTTGGTTAGCTTTTCTTGCAAGATTTGAACCACAAATTTCCACGGTCGTCCGATTTCCACAAAACCCGAGCAGTCGGAGGCGTTTTGATTGCTAAATCGTTTTGCAGTATAACGCGAATAAAAACGGGAGGGGATGATGGAGGACGAGGAACTGGCCTTTCCGTCGATTGTTTTATGATCTATCGACGATTGAACTGTAAATGGCACTGACGAATGGGCATTGGCAAATGGTTCTGGCCCCTCGGAAGGGTCCCAGTTTATCGTACGCCGCAGCAGGCTCTTCCGCCTTGAGAGGCACACGAGAAAGAGAGAAATGGTAAATTTTAATTGTTTATTGCAGCGCCTGCGATCAATAAATCAATCGGTTTTGCGGTAGCAGTGGATCGATTAACCGGCGATTTAAGGTTTCTTCAAATGGCGAGGCGAAAGGGGGGTGGCAAATTGATTGTTTAATAATTCGAACGCAAAATTTATTCTTCGATGCTTGAATTGACTCGATGTCAAAGTGTAATGGTTCTTCAGAGGAAGTGAGATTTCAATTATATGGTTGAGTAATTGAAGGTACTTCTAACTATTGATCTATGAGGGCAAATTTGTTGAAAAGGTTCAAAGTACTCCGGTGTGATGTTAGCTGTTTCATTTTACTTTCTTCTTCCTGTGGCTCGATTTGTTTTATTAAAAAATGAATCTTTCAAACACAAATAACGATTAATGATTAATATTTAAAAATAACGAATCTCCCAAACAAGTCAATGGCCATTTCCATTCGATGTTATCGTCGCTCCTTTAAACCGTTCGATTACCCACCACGGGGATAGTGATTATATTTACAAGCCCCACGATTCCGGGGACCGTTTCCGGGACATTAGCAGCATTCTGCTTATACCTTAGCGTTCCTTCGCTTCCACCTTAAACCCCGAACAATCAGCGGAAAATGGTCTCCGGTGTACCGTTCATGTTACGGGCAAGGCGCGCTTTCAAAGCCATTTTCATTGATTTTGGACCACGGTGACGGTAGCCTACGAACAACGAAAAGTAAACTTTAAGCTCCCCGGGGTCAAATAGAACGAGGTATTGAATATTGTCTGCGAAATGCGTACGGTGTGTTTAAACCTCCCGGTCGCTGTATGGTGTGTAATCAAAATGGCACACCTGAAACGGTGCGCGCGTCCACGAAGGCTCGCTTGACTCGTTTTGCAAACGACAACAACAAATCCCCATCGTTCCGTTCCTGGAGGAGAAGCATTCCTTGTTCGGTCCCCCGTCTTAAAATGGTGTGCAAGAATGTTTAATATTACAAAAACTTATCACCATCATGGGTTGCTTCTAGCGTGGTACAACAAAAAAAGGCAAAGGGAAACGATAAGGATATGGCATTCCTCCTAACTCGAGCATGACGAGAAGAGCGCAAAAAAGGACGCAATGCGTTTTACACGCAGTAGCGCCTTTGTCACAATTCACCAGAGAGACATACATTATGCTTTATGCACAAATCGCTTCCTCCTACCCCCTCCCTCACACTGGTAGCTGAAGGGGCTGATTGGCTTTTCCCCATAGGCAAACATCGACTACCGTGGAACTGCCGATAACGAGAAACGAGCTGCTGTTGCAAGTACACCCGAAAACAAGCCCACTTCCACTGCACACGCCGATCATTTGCTCCATACGGGATGGGAAAGGTTTTGTCCTACGTTGAAGTGCAAAAAATGGGCTCCAGCTCCACCACCATTATCGTCACCGGGTAAAAGTTTCGACCCCACTTCTGTCATGCAATAAGGTGGTGCAGGAGTTTTAATCTAGTCCAGAGAGTTCAGGAATCTTGAGACGGCGACAATGTTCTGCGGCTCAAACCCCAAAAACCAAACCCCTCCTACCAGGCAAAGATTCTTATGCCATCCCATCGTGTCCCCGAACCCGTCACAATATCCCCCAAAGGCGTTCGCCACCTTCTACGACCCACGGGGAATGGGGCAAGTACAATCCCTACGGCGTTTGTTTGGAATACATTCACCCTTCATCCAATGTTCTGTGGTTTGTTGCCATGGCGACGGCAGCCGAGAGGCATATTTTATACGAAGGAAATTAAATACTTCCGCCTTACTTCGTCGTCCTCCTTTTATTTTCCTTAGCTGTTTATCCTTTTGCTGCTTCCTCAAAAGGAACATGCTGAGCGGATGTCGGATGTGTACCGAAGACAGGGTTACCACCTCCGGGTTCCTGGGTTGAGTGCAAATACTGTTGAGATTATGTGCTGTGTCAGTTTGCGTTTTGTAGTACGATAATGTGATATGGGTTTAGGCGGCAGTAGCGGGAGTAGCTAGCGAGTTAGGTTGGATTGCTTCACTCGGAAGAATCCGTTTGCAGGATTACAAGGGGGCGTAGGTGGCTGGGGGGGGGTTGGGGGCGACATACCGGTGGGACAAATTTACTCGCGTTTTACACTTTTACGCACCAATTTCTAGCAATCCGGTATTTAATCCCGACATTCCAGGAGGCCCTCCGTTTTGCTTTGCCGTGATACGACAAGTGTACAAAGCCTGTGGAAAAGTTAGTTGAAATGGTTTTTTTTTTGTAATAACTTGTATGTTCTTTTTTCATGTTTCAGTTTCAGGCATCTTTTAAGAGGGTGTTAAAAATTACTCATGATTTTCATACACCTTTTTTAAGTTCTTTACTACTTTAAGCTAGAAAAAATAATTTTTATTAATTACATTATAACATTGTAACACTATTTCCTCCATTGAATCCCAATATTAATTCACTTGATCATTGTATTTAACCTCTTTCAAAAGTTGGGTCCCATAAATGATTACACCAAAACCACTAGATCCGTTTCCGGTTTTAGCAAATTGCCCCTCTTCTACGCATGGTGGGAAAGAACCGACCAACGCCTTCTCACTTACAAGCCAGTATTAAATTTTTCCACGTAATCTCATTAACTGGTGCAGAAGGAAATGGAATTAAAAATTACATTTTATCCCCACTCCAAACAACGGGCAAAGCATCCTGTCCCCACCCAAAACCGGTTGACAGGTGACCCTTGTGCTTTCTTTGCACAAAAAACGCACCCTTTCCTTTGCCGGTTGCTTACCAAAAGATGCTGCTGGATGTTCATTGTCACCTCTTTTTTTCCCCGACACTTTCCCCTTGGGTGGTGGCCACTCTTAATTCGCTCGCCGTTACGTAACAGCAGAAAGAACGATTCCGGTGGGTGGTTAAAAGGATATTATCCTAGTTCCGGGTCACTGATATGGAGATTTCAAGAGGTAAACGGCAAAGTCACCGTTGTCACGCTAGTAGAGCAACAGTTTATTTGCTGGCAAAAATCGGGTGCAAGGGAGTTTGTGAGGAGCGTGTTGTGATTTACTGTTTTAATTGTTTTTACACGCCGTCGCTGGTTTAGTTTCTTTGGCCAGCGAAAAAGGAAAGCTTTTCTACAAGTGGAGAAAAAAATCTTTCTGTTTTTGAGAAACGGCTGGCGGGCTTTAAATTATTTTAGCTTAAATAGTAGTTCGTTGGGGGACGGGGACGATGACGATTGACATTTTCTCAGGGCAGGCGTGTCCTAAACACAACGGCTCAAACAATTTCCGGTCGGTGCTTTTAATGGTGCTTTTTCTTTGTTTTTTTTTATCTTGGATTCTTGCAAATTGAGCAAAAAATTAATTAATTTTCTTTCATTTTGGTCGTTGTAGGGATGGTATGTTTTTTTTTTTTCTTTTTGGATTTTTTTTTTTTATTAAGTGACGAAATTGTCGTTCAATATTTCCACCGCTCACTGAAAATTAGTACTGTGTGTCATGTAACTTATAATTGAAAACACATTATTGTAAGGATACCAGGCAGCTAATGTTGCCTCGTGGTTTGTTCTATATTATCCAGTTTTTTTAAACTTCGCAACAGAAATCAACGATCGTCAGTACTTTATGGACGAATGAAACAGACGGTAGCAAATGGCTGAGTAATGATTCACCGCTGATATTTTCCAAAAGCATCTGGTTTTCGTACCCCATTTTAGTACTTATTCATTCTCTCTTTTAAATCTTTCAAATGGAAAATAATAGCTGGGCGATTCGTAACTCGTAACGGAATGGTTTTTCTGTGCCAGCACACGGGTTTTGTTTCGGAGGGAAAGAAACTTCCACCAGTGTTGTATCGAGAGATCCAGTCCGACCGTTTCTTTGTCTGTGAGCTGTGTGTAAGAAACAATGAATATTACCCTACACTTGCTATTGAGCATTAATTTAACAATTACAGCAACATCATACTTATACTACCGAAAGATATAAATGTTTTCAACGGTCAGTGTTCAATAACCATCAAACAAGCTACGCGACACGTTGTTTTCCTCGGTTGCCGACGAGATATCGATAACATCCTGCGAAGCATCCAGCGATTCGTCATTCCTGCTCGACTCCAGCGACATGTTTTGCTGCTTTGTACTAACCACAACCGTGCCATTCTTCTTGCCCCTTGTATTGACCGACACATTTGCGTTCAGCGTTAGCTGGATGGTTATTTCCTGGGGTGATTGGGAGGTATCCGCATTTCGCGTTCGTTTCTTCCTCGGCGTCTCGATGCGTATGTTTATCCCTTGTGCGGAAGCACTCTGTACCACCGTGACCGTTTTCTCCTTACGCCGGGTGGATCGATTTTCTTCCATAGCTACCTTTGGACCATGCCTCCCACGGGCTGGCATCGATTCTACGGGTTCTGGCTTTGGAAAGCGTCTCACTTTTGAAAGGGCACGAGAAAGTTCTTCTCCATCCTCCTCGTGTTCATCCTCCTCATCATTCGGCGTGTTTGGCACAGTGTCGAGCAAAGCCATATTCTGTGGGTTGGGTTTGAGAGGTTTTTTGCTATTCTTCACCATTGTCGATGCAGCGACAGCAGCGGCATCGGACGCATCGGCTCGGTCCATTCGCCGTTTGGCTCGTTGTGAGAGAACGGGCGAATATTCACTATCCTCCGGGGTGTTGGGTTCTGTGTCCGGTACAGTGTGCGATCTATTTAGAGTGCGCTGTTTCGTTTGCTTTACCAGCGAAGGACTTTTAACGGCCGTCCTTTGATTACGCTTCGGCGTGCGTGCCCTGTCGGTGTGTTCCTCCTCGTCCGGCGTGTTAGGTACCGTATCGGCTAGCCCATTTGTTACCGATGTGTCCAGTGTGCGGCGTTTCTTCGCCTTTGTTTTATTCATCGGTCCCGAGGAATCGTTCACGTTACTGCTACCTGCAATGCTCACCTCGAGTGCTCCCGTATTCGAAGCTCCCAGCGTTTTGAGTGCCTTTTCGATTATTTTAGCACAAGCAGTGTATTTGGGCGTTTCGTTATAGCGTAAACCGTTTACAAATTCTAAAAACGGTTGCAATACTTTCGGCACTGTCAAATGCTTCCGGAAGCTACGCTTCAGCAAACCGGCCACATCGCCCATACCTTCCTCTTTCATCTGCTGCACCTTGTTGCAATCTTTCAGCAGCTTCTCCTCCTTCCAGGGCAGACTTCCACCCGCCCATTCGATCATGTTGTAGGCCAATATTTCCAAATCCCCCCGCATCGTCATCACCCCCTGATGTGCGTCACGGGACGTGTACTCGATCGTACCGTTGTGCTTCTTGCGCGGGTCCGGTTTAAACTGATCTTCCAGCACGATCCGACTCGCCATACCGAAGTCCACCAAGTACAGTCGTTCCCGGCCACGATCACCCATCCCGAACAGAATGTTATCACCTTTCAAATCCGCGTGCACATACTGGTTCGAGTGGATGTACTCCAGCACATCCAGCATCTGCATCGCAGCGCGACAAACAGTCGCCAGCGGAAGGCATTTATCGTTCTGCATGTAAACCGACTGCAAACTGGCACCGAAACGAGGAATCACCAGAAACCGATGCTTGACACCGTTCAACATGTGCGATCCACTGGCAAGATATTGCGGCATGCCGAGATGCTTCAGCTTTCGCAGCTTGCGGTATCGTTCGATTTCGTCAACCTTGCAAATTTTGCGGTAAAAGTGTGTCTCAACAAACAGCGGCCCATTTTCGTGCGGCTCCTAAGGACAGAGAAAAGCGCGCGCGCGCTCGTGTGTATGTGTGTTATTACAAAATGTATGTTTCGCCAAAAAACGACATGTAAACAGTTTGAAAAGCTACTTACAATCTTCACAACGTTTGGATATTCAGCAACCGTTTTCGGAGCGGCGTGTGTAAAGCAATACGCGCAATAGATCTCACCAAAGCCGCCGGCTCCGATCGTTGGTCCCACCTTCCACGGTACGTTCAGCGCATCGGTCAGAATAGTTCCGAGCGGGATCTTCTCCGGCCGGGTGTACAGATTGTTCGCACGCTTCGGGCGCTTGGCACCGCCCGCTTCGGCCGGGCCTGGTTTACGGCGGGACATTTCTTGGGGATTAAACACAGAAAAGCGCTGTACCTGATGCAGCACCCGGTACGAAAACAAGCGCGCCGATCAAGTCGGTAGATCTCGTTATTGTGATGCCGAATGGCCGCCAATTCGATTGACGTTATTTGACGTTTATAGCAGTTTGAAAGATGACGTTTGAGTGGCGAGCGCCATCACATGTGGTGGACAGTAGCAGAACTAGAAAAGTTGAAAAAGATCGTTTGCGAATCTGCTGCACACACGTTTTGGTTGTTGCTAGGTTGTGAATAGCCAAGTCTGTTTTACTTAGATCCATAGAAAACTCGTTTGAATCTGAAATATGAAGAAAAGGATGAACAAATTAAATTATTTCTTTTTTTTACCATTATATTAACATTTATTCTTATCAATTGATCGGTAGATTAAAATCTAATCATAGCATTCTTCTTCTTATCATGATATGGAACAATAAATTGTAACTCTTTCGTTGCGCATAATGATACTTCTCGTAGCAGCAACTTAACGATCAACCAACATAAATCATCAATCAGACTGACTCTTGCTACAAAACTAATAATCCCATACCAATCTGACCTATGTCTACCTAAGCTAGACACACATCATACAATAAAGTGCAATTATTTCTCACTCTCCACTCCATGTTACGGCTGCAGCAATGGCAGGACTAAAGACGTGTGTTTAACCCTCGACTCTTTTCTCCAACTGTCCCAAGCGAATGAAACCCGACTCATGAAAGATGACCGTTATCCTGACACTTTGGACCCGATCCAAAAGACGAAGAACGTTAACTGTTCTATTGGTAAAGTTTTACTACGGGTACTATGGTATACATCCTTTGTAGCTCGTGTAGCTCATTGTGAAATCCACTGCTGCCCCAGTCGACTGTCCCAGACTGTATGTCTTTCGAGTGCATCTATAAAAGAAGGTAATCCTTGAACCTATAAATGAGAAAGTACACTCCATTCACTACATTTTCCATCTTTTTTTACTGCAATGGTTAAGAACGCCCGATTGCCATTGCAACACGGCAAACGATACACATCAGTGGTGGAAAATCTGTACAGCAGGATATCACACACACACACACACACACACGCAAGGGATTTTACAGTTCATGGTAAGAACCGTAGTTCAGTAAGCGCGTCAGAAATGTCCTCGAAATGGCGAAGGCCAAGTGTTACACCAACGGTGCAGCAGTACTCTATCTCGATGGCCGATGGGTTTGTAATGGACGTCGTTCCATTCGCCGATCCGGATATCCCCCCACCCCTCCGGTGTCGTAAACTTTAATCTTCCAACGATCATCACCAGTGCCCCGTCCCAAACACTGTTCCGATCACACAGATGGAACGCCGCCACCCGATGGTCTCCGTTGGCGATTATTTTCTAGCGAGTAGAGTGAAATGAATTTAGCAGAAACCATGAGCGCCTAGTGCTGTGCCGTCTCGTTACGTTAAAAGCAGTGTATCTTTGTAAAATCTGCACGGTAAGGTGCAAGGATGAAAGGATTATAAAATAAGTAAATCACAAGATGTTTTACAGTTTGCTCAGTACACACGTTTTCAGGCCAGCAATGTCACAAAAGGGATACAGCAAAATGGATCTCATGTCAAAAACCATTCAGGTTGAAGTACAGTGCTCCCTAGGTCAACTACAATAATACCCAAACGCGAGGAAAACCAGGCAGAAAAATAAGCCATTTTCCGTGTTTTCAATGCTTATAACAATTTGATAGAAAATGCTCGGATAAAGAACAGTAGATTGCTACTAGGTCATTAATTAGCCAGTCACAGTACAGTAACGGAAGAGCAAAGAAAAGTACACGATAACGATGATAAAACTCTCTCAAAATAGCAGATTTTTGTACGTTTACAAATGACAACTATACTACCGTACATCCACCACTCTCGTTAGCGATATCAGTTCGAGTGCAGTGGTAGAAACTTGTTCGACTACCATTCATTCGAACCACCAAAGAACCAACCAAGAAAAACAAGGTTTTCCCCGGCAAGAGAATAATTCCTCCACATCATATACGCTTATCGTGCAGTGCACTGCTGCGTAAGTTCCGGATTCATGATGTACCCAACACACCCAACCCGTCCTATCGTCATCATCATCATGATTTCCTTGCCCCTGCCTAAAGAGAATGGTTTTGTTCCGCCTTTTCCCTGTTTATCGTACGGTTTCCAGTGTTCCGGCCATTGCATTTCTGCCTCCAAATCTCATTACTTCCGCCACATTAAGCCTTGTGTCATTCCATCATGTAGCCATATCGTGTTTCGCTTTCTGTTTGAGCGAAGACGTCGTTTCCGTCTTCGTTGGCGAAGCCTAACTGATCCAACCGACTGGCAGTTTCTTTTTGTCACTATCAAACTCAACACTGTCACCAGCGTACACGCCAGAAATCACGCACAGACTCTGCATCTGATGAGTCGGCGTTTCCTTCCGATTTCCCAGCGTGCTTACCATCCTCCTACTACCACCAGCAAAAAGAAAAAAGGATCCCCTCTAGATCCGTTTGTCAATCCGGAAGTATATCAAGAAGAGAGGAAAAACAACAACAAAAAAGGCAGTATCTCTGGAATTTTTGTTCCAGAGGCTTAGGAATTGATTTTAATCAAATGCATCTAAACAAACGAGGGAACTTCTAAACCGACAGACACTAGAATTGGAACCGATATCTGGGAAAACGCATCGTTTTCGAGCCTACCTTCCGGGAGAGGATAAAGCAAAATCTGGTTGGTCAACAATTGTAGTGAGAAAAAATGCCTTTAGCTAGTTATAAATAGAACTAAGGATAACATCAATCCCATCATCATCGTCATCATCTTCATGATTATCATCGCCATAAAGAGACGTTGGTAGCTTTATTGACAAAAAAAAAATCCCCTCACCGTAAGTGGCGAATATGAAAGTGTGAAAAGTTTATCATACTTTCCGCAAACACTAAATTGCCTTTCCTTACAAGTACTACAAATTCGACCTTCTGCCGTTGATACCTTGACAGACGGAGTTGTGTAGCAGATGGAGATCTGTACTTGACGGCCTATCGGTTGGATTAGTAAGTTACTTGGTAAAGATTTTTTGTTCCCTCCCCATGGTAACCCCCACGTGCTCTTCTAGCAAAGTGCAATTGCCGTGGATGGACGCTTAAAACGTTAACCACAAATGGATGTGGAGTGTTTCTTGCTTTTGCAGAGCCGGCATACATTCGCTATTCCAACAGAGCGTCCATCAGGTCGTCAATCAACCACAATTTCCGAACTACTTGTACCACAGGATGCGCGGAGCAACGTTGATGAGTTTTTAATTTCTTCGACTCACTCGCATACAAAACCATAGTAGGCGGATGGTCCGAGTAAGGAAATAGCCTTTACATGGATTAAGCCTATCAATCAATCAAATGGGAAAGCAAACAGACGACTGCGGTGACGCTGATGGACGGTTCGAAGATTAAAGGATTAGAGACGGCCAGGCGAAAACCTACCCATATCGCTTTTCGCCATTTAGTCATTAAACGAAATAGAATCGTTACAACATGTGTAGGATGATGGAAGGGAAAAAAACACCTTGTACCAGTAAGCTAGCAATTTCTTTTCATTCCTTTGAAGCAGCATTTTCTTCGCACTTCTTGGTAGGTACGGAATTGGGTACGTACGATGGCTTCATTTGACATGCGGTGTCTTTCTACTTTTTTTTTTGCTCCCAGATCCATTAAGTCGTTGACAGGTTTACATGCGAGACATTGATTGTGGGGCTAGTTTTAGAGCGAAAATGATATTGTGTGTATCATTTACGGTCCTCGTTTGCGGGTTCGCCTGGAAGTGTCATCGCTGAAGGCACCCATTAGAGCTCATCTCTCCCGTGCGGTGCAAACAATCTGGAACTGTAAAACCCAGCCTGTAAGCATCCTTAATACTGTGGGATTCCCTCTTGTTTCATGAAATCACCACCGAACGTTGTTTTAAGTTGTGTCTCATTACCGCAAGTGGTGAGTAGTGGGCGCACGGTAGAACACAAACCAACACAAATACGAAGAAGGAGAAGCGCCCTTAATGTTAGAGCACGGCCTGGAACAACCCCACTCGATGGCGAGTGGATGAAGACACATAATTTTAACCCACAACTCGTACCTCGACACTATTAGTGCAAGAAACGGTTTTGCAACCCGAGCGTTCCAGTTTCATTTCCAGTTTCACTATTAGAACACTGCCAGGATACGGCGTTTATGATGGTAGCCTGAAGAATCAACGTCGGTAAGTGTACACTAGCAGTCAACGTCGTCGTTGTCCAAATCGTCATTTCACTAATGTGGCCCATTTCCTGACCATGGTCTAGTGTTCGGAAGTGTGTCGAGACGTTTCATTTATCTATTTGTAGCGGAGTGTTTTGACATTAAAGAGAGGAGGACCGTCAGCTTCATCACACTATCGCCTCCACAACGGAAGGCCAGCGATTATGATGATGGAATGTAAAAAAAAAAATAGAGAGCCATCACAAAGTAGTACGATGGGGGATTTTTTTTAAAGATGGTTAAGTTTTCTTTTTCGGTTTACATTTGCTAGCAAAGCTGAAAACTGAATAGCTCATCAAGCAGGGCCGAAAGTATGTCCGTGCCTTTTGCTTTGATGTTGTGTCACGACACTTTAGGGCTGTACTGAGTTTTCTTCTTTTTTCTTAGAGGTTAACGGTGAACCATATAATGAGGCTTAAAACAACAAACAAACAATCTGCTGGTCCTCACTTCACAGTACAGCAACGTTCGCTAGAAAACAACGTCAGCATTGTCCCCAACTTCAGCTGTAAACGACAGTTTAAAAATATTCCATTTTCATTTTCATGGTGATTTTTTCCTCCCACAATGTACCACGAAGCGTACTCGACGGAAAGGAACCAGTTGCGTCAGCCCAAAAGCAACTGCTTGACACACACACACACATACAGACTCATTAACTTCAAGCAAGTCAGCAGGATTTGTTTGCCAACCAGTTCTCGAGAATACTACCGAGCAGCACACGCAGGACCGAGGAACACCGAGGAAAGCGCGGATCAACACGTTTGCCACGTATTCATCAAACGTTGCGCATTTTGTAGAGCGTGCAGTGCGCGGGTGGCATCAGGTCACGCTGATGGGACAAATCAAGAACACTGAACCGAAGCGCACAGCCAATATTTACTTGCCAAAGCGAAAGCGATTTATTAATATACATTCGTCCTACACCAAACAGCCGCTGCCTCAGTGATGGAAGGTGGCCAAGATGGGTGGTGGTATATTGGATGCCAACCTAGTACAGTTCAAATCCTACCACAGACAGCGCTCTCGTCACGAGCGACATTTTGAATGCAAATATTGATCCATATCGTCAATTGGGTTGCCCGAGGGGCCCAGTTGGAGATTGTAGAGTGTAGTGCAAAACGGGCACGAATGTTTTGCGTGAATATTTCATCCTCCTTGAGGGCGATGCTGATGATGATGACTATGGAATATGATGTGTGGGTTGAACTTGAGTGCTTGCCCATCACAAGACAGATTCAAGTACGGGTGCGTATTGATCGGCTAATGAAGTGGAAAGGTTGTGTCATGCCATTCTCTATATGTTTTAGCTCACGAAGATGGATTTTTTGTGTGTGTATTAAATGGACCACAAAGTTATATTGTCAAGGTGGTAAAATATATTTAAAAAATACGGAATCTTTCTGCTAATCTTACTTAATCAAATAGTCCCATTCATTCAAATTTCTGACAAATATTTCCCAATGCTCTCCACAAAAGCAGTTCCACTTTGCTCTATTATCAACAACTCGTATTATTGGCCATCAGCACCGTCGGCAATGCAAGGCAATGCGAAGGGTAATTTGCCCAACGGCAACCAAACCCCTTATACAAAAATAAAATTGTCCATAAATTTTAAAACAAAAACCAAACCCAATTTTCTCAAAGGCAAACTTTCAGAAGCATTGCGTACGTTGGGCCAAACGGTACCATTATGGCTCAATCTTTTAAACTCCCAAGTATACTGCACTGTAGTCAAACAGTCGAGACAGGGATGGATGGAACGCTACCCAAACTCCTTTGAGACATCCCGATTCATCTTCTGAAATATTCTTTTGTTTTTGTACCCCGAACTCCGAACTGGATGCTGTAGAATGTTGCTCCCCCTATATTTCCCCCATTTCCATTGAAAGTTCTTTGTTTTCCTTGCTGGTCAGCGCGCTTCAGTGCTGAAGTCATCCCATCCCGTGCAAATATTAGTTCTTGGCTGGAGCAAAACATACATACTCGTCTGGGGTATTTGAAATTACAAGGAGAAATGTTTGAATAGCTTAAAAACGATAGGCCAAAACACGACACAAAAACTAGTTAAAAATATATTTGTTCCCCGTGATGAGCGTCCACTCCATCAGAACGTGAAACAAAATGTAACCGCACAAAATATTGTAACTATCATAGGATTTTTGAACCCATTTTTTGTAAAGAAAAAAAAAGCTCGATTAAAAACTCTTTACGAAAACACCACGCCATTACAAGCCCTTCCACGAATTCCAACGGCTTAATCGTCTCAGCAGAACTAAACAGAGACGAAAAAGCTTCAACTTTTCTTCCGGAAGCAAATGAACCTCGAACACACACACAAACCATTGTTTTTGGCAGTTTCCAAATGAGCAGTCACGATTTGGCTTACGGAAAATTGATGTGAGTTTTTCCTTCATCTCTGGTCGAGTTGCTCACAGGATGAAGAAGATGGAATTAAACCTTCGCCCAAAACCGAGAGAGTCGGAAAAAGAAAATCACCATCCATTAATCATGATGAGCATTGTGTGCATTTTGTGTGTGTGTGTGCCTTCGTGTTTCAATCACAAAAGCACAATAAACCTTCACTCACCTCCACACTTGTTCCCTCCTTTGCTGCAAGGGAAATGTTTAACCCATCAAAGACCTTTAGCTCTCCTTTTTCGTTTGTGCATTTATAGTGGCCGACTCGATTGGACAATTTCTTTACAGCGTCCATATTACAGTGTATTTACGGAACATTTTTCGGGATTTTGTTGAAAGTTGCTGGAGAAAAAAGGAAGAAAAAAACATAATATATCCACAACCACAATCCAGCAGAAAACTCTTTTGTACGGGCGGACGAACGGACGGGTCACTCGAGTAGCTAACTATGGCGATTATTCAGCAATATTTTGGTTTGTGTGCACGGTTTCTATTTTTTGGTTTGCTACTTATTTTTGTTTGCCCGATATCAAAGAACAAAGTCCCCAAAAAATGGCGAA
Source organism: Anopheles christyi (assembly GCA_000349165.1). NCBI lineage: Eukaryota > Metazoa > Arthropoda > Insecta > Diptera > Culicidae > Anopheles > Anopheles christyi. Next base: position 3,296 of record KB675136.1, on the reverse strand, counting down.
GCAATTTCCAATTGCAAAAATGGTTCGTCTGCGTTTGTCTAGGTTTAACAAAAAAAAAAAAACATCTCTCACACCAACCGAAGAGGAAACAATGAAAAGGATTGGACAACATTTGCATTTGACCGATGGCTACAATAAAAGCGGGAAGTATAGCAATGATAAAAAACCGGCAAAGAAGTAAGATGAAAAGTTCTGTTTCTGCAGCGAAAGTTCTGCAACAGTGGGGAAGAGGTTTTACCACTATCTTTAAGGTAGAAGTTTTTCCCGAACACGAAGAAAGGGTCGAAAACGCTCAGGTGACACTGGCGCACCAAATGGAAAGGGACAATGCTTCCAGGAGAGCGGGGTGCAAAAACTGATTTAACTAACATATTAAACTTTCAAACGAGGCTATGAAGAAATGGTGGAGAAAAAAAGAATGAAACACTAAAGAGCTGAGCACAATAAAAAGATTAAAAAAAGTAGGTGCAAGATATGTTAGTTTCTAAAGTAAAACCACCCACTTCGTTCTGTCCAGTGGATGAATGTGAAAGTTTTTTTTTCTGTATGTGTCCGTGTTCTACTCCCTTCCATAAACTCTACACATTTTAATTTTGCCTTCGGTTTAAGTCGTTTTCCGTCTGGTTGATCACTGCATACACACACACACACCAAAGTGAACTGCATTGCGGTGAAACGATCGGTACGAGTTTCCTTTTGCAAAGATCTGCAACTGTTTAACGAGGATATAGGTGTAGTAACTCTGATGCGCTATGCACCTGTGAGCTGGTGGATAAAAGTTTTTAATTTCCGCTCAAGGTACCGGAAAAAAAGAGGCTAATGTTCGCAAACAGCAAACAATCTGGTGGTTTTGCTTGTATTCTACGTTTTACTAGTAGTTTTATTTTTATTTTACGTATTTCATTTGTTTTCCATGTTTCCCTTCGATTTTTTCAATATTATCCGATTTTAGTAAATATATTTTAAAATGTCCAGGAAGTCTTTAAAAATACATTTAAATTTAACTGCAATCGATGTTAAAGCTGAATAAAACAAAATCTCGCCAATATAATAAAATAACAATAAAAGACATGAATACAAATGTCCCTCGTTGGACTTAAAATTGAAAAAGTTGGTCCGCATTCCGCAAGTCTTCAGATGTAGAACGATCGACACATAAACTCAAACAACCAAGCATGAATCTAAAACGTTGACTGCTCCTTAATCATAAGTCCACTAATTTTATAACCACTCGAAAAATCAAACTTCATTTATTGTTATCGAAAATTCCATTCCTTCACATCAATTGTGCTTCTCGCCAAAACAGCAAAAAAAAAACAACTCGTAAAGTCGTCCAGCCACCGTTAAAACGAATGCTTTGTCGCTCCTGTAACTCTGGAAAGGAATGTTCTTTAATTCCACATTATTATTATTGCTCATCTTTCAACGTGAAATAAAAATCGAATCGAAAGCATACAAAATATATTGCCACACTAACGTTTACCCCAATGCAGAGAGTTACCCATTGGCTCGGCTCGATGTAAATCATTTCCCATTTTATCGTCACCACTTTCGGCCAGGAGTAAATTGGAAAGAATCACAAGAGCAGCGCCAAAAATGCCAAAATGGAATGGATTTTATGGTATGGTTTCGTTTTTAAAGCAATTCGTTTCACTGCCAAAGCGAGTGAAATGAAATTTTTATCGACACTTCGATTACTGAACCAGTAACGGGAAAGTCCCCCTCCTCCCACACATACTACCAAAACCGGGTGTAGAAGCAAACGTGCAAGATGCGAACAATTTTAAACTGCACCACACCAAATAAAATCCGATTTCGGAAGGTTTTTTTTTTTCTTTACCATAAAAATGATCCCACTTCCTTGGTTCTTCCGTCGTAGCAGGAGACTAAAATCTCAACAACCGCCATCACTAGGAAAGGTGTTAAAGAACGTTTAGAGACACGCGTCCATAAAGCTGCACACACACACACTGCTCTTCCCCGATTGAAGTGGAACTGAACAAAAAAAAAAAAAAGGGAACCGACACACCAGACACACAACAATCGCACAATTGGATGCAATAATAGTGGAAAAGCGTTCGAACAATCGTTCTGATTTCCATTTTCGCGGATATTGAGCTAAACGGTTGCTTTTCCGCGCCAGCGAGCTGCACGACCCTCCCCAAGCTCGACTGGTACATAGCTTCATTGTGCTTTACACAGCTGTGCCTAGATTGTTGCAGGATTTCTAATTCATCCCGTTCGATTGCGCCATGGCCGTGCCAGCCAGATGAAACCAGCTTATCTTCCCTCAGTGTCCACCGCACGTAGCGCGTATATATTTCGCTTTTATTTTCTATTATTGCACTTTATTTCCGTTTTCCCTCTTGCTCTCTTTCTCTCTCTCTTTCAAACACACTCTCGGGTTGGATTTTTCCTATGCGAAAAGTGGAAAAGTTGCCCACCTTCCCTCCCCAGGCCCATTAGGAAAGAAAGCCAAACGGTGTCTCTAATGGCCGTGCCAACTGTGGCGGTGAACAGAAGCTGAAGGAACAGCCTTATGCACGTGATCATTTTTAGTGTCTATGAGTGTGTGTGTTGGGGAAAAAGCGAGCTTTGGATATGTTATTATTGCAGAAGTGTTTTATGCATATCGTTGCACTTTCTCGGGCATGAACAGAACAGCCTGGGGAGTACAGTGTGTGCCACAGGAAGTGTGGGTTTCATGTTCATTTTTTAAAGAATCTTTAGGACTCACAGTTCACAAATTTGTAATACAAATTAATTCACATTATATAATTATATAATTTAACATCCATTACCTCCCTTTCAATTAATACAATTGTTACTTTTTAATAACCATAAAGAATCAGGCAGTAGTGTTATACCTTCCTGTTCCAGCGGAGCCGTTCCCTGGGAGCACATCTGTCGCATCTGTGGCGGCTTCGAAAAAGCCGTGCCAACGTTATCGCACCAAAGTTTCCCATATCCATAAAGCTAATGCAGAACCACCACCAATTCGATAGAACAAGCCAGGGAAGGAGGGGAACTGGCAGGCAACTAAAATGCAAGGACAAAAGCACATGCACAAACGCATCCATTACCGTCATTACTCCACCTGCAACCACCAATCGTCCATTCCCAATCGCTGAAGCGATTCGCACGGTTCCTATATTTTTTCCCAGTCGGGAAATGGTGGGAAACGCTTTAGCATTCGAGTGCAATTTTCTATGGTAAGCACGTATGATAGTGTTTCCGTGGCATGCTGCGATCGAAATGCAACCATTTCCGTGTCTAAAACTCGTCCCTCTCTCTCT
>KB675125.1:0-20173 GCA_000349165.1 Anopheles christyi | reverse complement strand
TTTTTTTTTGCTACGAATGCCTTAGAGCAGCTGACGACTGGCTGGTGGGTTTAGGGTTCACGAAGGCACGAACAAGAAGGTGCACGGTTTCGATTCAGTTCACCATAGCCCCCCGCATGAAGGCTGTGTGTGGATTAAATGCATATTATCTCTCCCCAAGCTATTGGGCAAGCTCAATCTGGCAAAAGATGTACAGATTGTGTGACGGTATGGGTGCATTAATTGGAAAAGTTTTCCCTTAGCCGTGGCTTATATTTGAAAGATCCCAGCAACAAGATACGTTATCAAGAATTTTGCATAAGGGTTTAACAAGTTTGTAGTAGTTTTACCTTAGAATTTCATGAAGTCACCGGTAACATGAGCAATGGTTAGCTTTATCCTATATGATTTTCCACATTCCACACGCTTCAACTTGTTGTAAAGCAACACAATTTCTACCCAGCATTACATTGCATTATGCGTGTAGGTGTGATAGTTAAGCAGCCCTGGCAGTCATGATTAATGTTGCATATTCATGCGGTACTAACAAGCCCGCCGATGCGGGAGTATTTGAACAGTTCCAACTACAAGCACCGGCGGGCTATGTAGCTATGGAACAATCTTAAGTAAAAAGGTAAACAAACTCTCTTATCCCTCTGTTCCGTGTAAATCAGGTTTCGTTTTCGGCCAGATTACTTCGGGTGGAAATCGGTGATGGTTGGTGGTAATGTCGGCACACCACCATCATTTGGAGCACGGGGAAACGTTCACCTTTAACCCCAACCGAACACACTACTGCACCAGGGTGGGAAAACAGGTGAAACATTTGAGGTCGATGTTATTTAGTACGGTTTTTAGTGCCGTTAAAGCAGACCACAGGGTTGATGGTTTTGGCTCCGGAACCGGTCCATAATTATGCCAATGAAAAGTCAACGAGCGTCACGCACGCGCTAGAATGTGTGGGCGATTTGAAGCCTGCAAATGTGTGAATGACGTCTTGGAAAACGAGCCATCGCATACCTTCAGCCATTTGTTGGGAGGGAAATGGTTGGGAGGAAACGGTTCTTATTTCTCTGGATGTTTGACAATCTAATCATAGGTTTTTGCGTGGAAGATGTGGGATATCTTCTATGGGATAGCCAAGGACACACACCACTCCATGCCATAGTTACACCTTAAGCTACCGATTATGTCTGACCTCTGAGTCCACTCCATTGATGGTTGCGCAGGGAAGAAAACAATAAAATTAAACGCTTTATGACCTTGTGGTCCAGAGTTGACACACATTCGTGGTTACGGATGGGTGTTGCCTTGTGCATTGTAGGGAACTCACCACCATTTGCACTCAAGCAAGAAGGGCTAACTGAACTGTGATTGCTGTGCAGTAGTACCTACCACACACTATTCTCTTGAAGAGCGCTGGGTGAAGTTTGTAGCCTTGTCACACTTTACCGACGTCGACGGGTCTGTATCACCGTGTACAGCGTGATGGTATAGTGGTCGCTTGTGCGTTGCACTAGACAGATGTTGACAATATTGTCTTTAAAAAAACATTTGCAATTATAGTGCCACACAGTATCGCTTTTCGTGACTGTTTCTGTCTGTAGAGAATGGGAGACAAAACTTATGACGACGATCTGTCTCGCGCAACAATGGAGCGATTAATCTGTCTTTTAACACATGGTGCTGGTATCTTGATCCACCCAATGTCTACCGCTACATCACGTTGTCTCATCGTAAAGGTTTCTGTTACGGTACGCAATGAAGTAATTCCTTCCAATTTAGTTATGTCACCCATGAGAAGCAATTTATCATTACTGCATACAATGAACCTTTTGCTTGGCGAGTTTTCTCCGAAATGTAGAATGGTTTTGTAATGTAAAGGGTACAAAGGTTCAGTTTCTCCCACTCACCGACACTAGCTGCTGGTTACTAAATGTAGTATTTTTCCCATTTGTTTTCGTTTTTCTTCACCAGGCCAAACAGAGAGCGTCAGTCAGGTGGCTGCTCTCGAAAGCGTACAACAATCGTGTGCCAGAGATACTGAAGGATCCGTTCTACCGCGACCACGAGGGTCAGGATCATCTGAAGCCGCAGATCGTGGTCGGGCTGGGCAATGCGTCGATCTACTGTCAGGTGCTGAGCAACATCTACTCGGACCCAAACTACCAGACCCTGAATCACTGGTCGATCCTGCAAACGCTGTCCCGGAAAGGAGTGCCGCTGAACGAGGCGTCCGATCAGCCCCTGACCGAAACGGTGCTCATACAGACGAATCCTCTTAGAATTGTGAGTACCACCACTTTTCTAGTTCTTGTAACATCAATGCTAATAACACTTTTCTGACTTTATCTTCTCCTTTCCCAGAATGCACATATGACTGTGATAGAAGCGCTGATGGTGTTATACGCTAAAGAGGTGGCTTCCAGTGGAAGAATTTCCAGTGCTTTAGAGAGGTATGTCTCATCGCTCACCTTACCACGAGTGCTTTCCCAGAAGCGATGATGCAACAGCACTCTGTCCCACAAACCAACCAAGACTGGCCAAAAAATCCTTGGAACAAACTATTCCTGTAATCTAATACCCCTGTTACACACTCGCTTCACCGCACTTGTTGATGCAGTTTCTTTTTGCCGAGGAAGGGCGCCCAAAACCATCAACATGTTGTGGTGCGGACTCCCTCCACTTCATGTCACCGAAGCGAAAATGTGTGTGTGCTGAAAGCTCGGATTATCGATTCCACAGTAGCACCGGAGTTCGTTTTGTCGCTATCCATAGTTACGGGAGCGAATCCGTGCCATGCGATACAACCATTCGCCTTATTGTTAGTGGTGCGGGATGCCGTGTGCGCAATGAGGCCCCGTGTTATTCGCTAATGTGTGCCGCAAGTTAGCGGAGCCATTTAGGAACAAAAGGCTGCGCCCTAACCCTAGTAGGGAAGATTTGGCCAACTGGGAAGGTCACCTTCGCGTTAGGCCTTCAAATTCCAACACCAGTTACTTTGCAGGTCCCGAAATTGCGGCTATGGATTTGAAAAGGTTGAGTTTTAACGCACGATTGCTGCCGGCATACTAGTGATTAATGAGTCGTGAAACTAGAACAAGAATAATTTGCTGTAGTTACTTCGAGAGAGTAGCTAAAACAGACGTCGATTGCTTCGAGGCAGTGCGTGTTTTATGGAACTGTGGGTGAATAATATTTTATTTTGCATACAGAGGTGATCAGAATGAGAACAATCTTAGTGAGAAAACGTTTGCTAGTTTCAATTTGTTCTTTCCTACAACGTCAAGAAGTTTGAGTGGGCTCATTGCGTAGTGAGTGAGATAACACGTTTGCACTAGTCAGAGCGAGCACAGGTGTATGGCTGTGTCACATTACGATTCTAAAGCAGAGGATAGTTATGGTGTTTATGACCATCAAAAGTTGAAGGACTATGGGTAGTGATCAGCACTCTGAATGCTATTAGGCCCACACAAACTGTTCCGCCACACGGGTTATAATGGTTCAGAGAAGGTTGCGATAGTGATGCGTAGGCTTTTCTTTTTCAAATTTATCACTATCACGTCCCGGAAATCGCGGATGTCATGGTGGACAAAGACTTGATGTACTTGAAAATCAGAAAATACCCCAAAGAAATTGTCTCCGAAGAGCGATACAGACAGTCTGGCCTTGTAAATCAAGCTATGGCAACCCACAAATCATTCGCGATCAATAAATGTTGGTGGTTATACACCGACCGCGGACATCCCCGCTACAGTCTTGTCTAGATAGTAGAAGGTCATCTCGCTTTCGCTAAATTGGAAAGCACTCAGTCTGAGCATTTGTCTGAGCTCTGAACGACTTGGAAGAGAATGTTTTTCCACATGACAGTTATTACTTTATCTTGGGTTTCGCTTGGTCACTAATCTGATTTCGTCTTACTTCCATGTTTCCTTTCCTGTTGCAGAATTTCGGGCCGTAGTGTAGCGCCGACGGTTCAGCATCATGAAGCTGCCTTACTGAATTGGATTTCGCACGTCTGTGGTGCGCTGAAGAAGCGCATCGACTACGAAATGTCGGCTAACGGAGGCAGCGGAGCTCTGGATGAATATGTATGTCGCGTCTCTTCTTTCTCGGAGTTATGCCCAACAGCAAAGCCCTTGTGAAGACGATGATATGTTGCAAGACGGCTTGCTTGCTGTGGCTTAACCTAAATATCATCCTCCTCAGTTTTGGTACATGTTTAAATAATAAAATTTTCTCCTTTAGGGTCAACGGCACCAAAGCCCGGACGTTCCACCTGTGCGAGACTTTCGTGAACTGTGCGACGGTGTTTGTCTGGCTTATCTAATCTCGTACTACTGTCCCAAACTAGTTCCTTGGCATAGTGTTAAATTCAACCACGTACCGACAATTGAGGTAAGTGTAAAGCTATCATAGAAAAAGGCTTGGGGGGAGTGGTCGATTGCGCAGTGTCTACAATGTTCCACATTTCGCTAAAGACAAACGATCGTAAACGTGTCGGAAATGTATGCGACAGACGTTGCCCCCGGCACATTGCTGCGGATATCAATCGAAGAATAAAGCAATAATACAAACCAACCGACAAGTCTATCGTCTATCCTAGATGTGATAGGAAGAATGGTGTTCAAAAACAATATGAACCTTATAGAAATAGATTGAACGAATAAAGAGTTACAATGTGAGCTATTAACATTCCTTTCCTAGCTTTTCTATCTTTGGTTTGTTAATTGTTTTCTCTCCCTTTTTAAAACAACACAATAGAAATGCGTTTGCTGTAACGCTATCAAACTGTTTTTTATGTTGTTCCTCTTTGTCTCTTTTCTTTCCAGGATTCCATTCACAATATTCTCATAGTTAGTAACTTTTCCGAGCGAAGTTTGCCATACACCGTGTTTCATATGTCACCAGAGGACATAACCTACATGAGAGGGTAAGACAGGGGAACACCCAACCTATTACTGAACAACTTCCTAATGCCATGTTCACCCTTTTTCTTGTTTTGTGTTTTGCTTTAGATCCATGAAACACAATCTGGTAGTACTGCTGGCGGACTTGTTCAATCTGTTCGAAATTCATCCGGCCAAATGTGTCTGCTATCCCGGAATGGAGCAGCAGTCGCCAGGTAAGTCCGAGCATTACCACGCTCACATTTTTGTACAAAAACAAAGGAATACAAAACATAGCTCTTCAAACTCTGTCCCACGATTGGTTGCGGGGCTTGATACACAACCGTTCGTCACCATTCGATTCCATCATCATCATCCCCTAGTGATGGATTGGGTGCCCGGCGAACCGTTTCTCTCATGTGCGGTGTGTAATTAACGCTCCTTCTCATTAGAGATATTTTGGTTCGCCGTCAAACTCAATCGAGCTAAATCATTTGTCATGACATTATCGAATCACCTTCCATTTATAAAAGAAAGAAAAACCATCCACACCAAATCTAAATTATTCGTCAGAATTACATTTCGATCCCTGCATATCATCCACACTAAATTCTCCACACTAATTAGGCTTTTGATCCGTGTACATCACCGAACTGTGTAATGAAAAATTGAATCGCTTCTGTCATGGCGATAAGCTAAATTAATTGATTAAAAAAAACAATAAAACCATCATGGTTTACATGCGTCTGACATATCACGGATTTGGATTTTTAGTTTTTGTGTTGTATTGTTTTAGTTATTTGAGCTTTAATGATTTGTTGTAAGTTGTATGTTTTCCCCCGGTCCTCTTATCTTTATTGTAAAATTCACGAGCTTTTATGAATTACCTAAGGTGCTTGTTTAGGATCTCATCGATTATAGGTATAGGTGCGCTATGTGTTGATGCAAAATTGTTTTTTTTTTGTTCGTTTGACGCATTTTGTTATTTATGATTTTTCTAGTTCCCAGTTGGGTTTTCTTTGTTTCTTTTCACACTCCCTTCACTTCAGCGGTGAACACTGTTGCATCTTGATAACATTCCATTATCTGTTTGTTATTCCTGCTCTGGTTTCGGTTCTCGTATCTTTTTCGGAATGTATCTAGAAATCCCTTAAACACTATCCATTGGAAGAAACTTTTTATTGCTAAGCTTCTAAGTAGAGAGCAGTTGAATAGATTCAGATTGAGTGCACAAAATAAACGTATCTACCAGTGCACGTAACTAATTGGCAAAGTAAATTCTATCTCTACTCTGAAGTTGTAAGATTGTTTGAGCCTTTCAGTCCACATACAAGTGTTTGCTTCTGTACCCTTTAATCAATGAACTCTGTGTATAGGACTGCTGTAGGTTGAAATTGATATACTTGTAATTATTATTTACAAGATCCTTCTTTATTATAAAGTTGATGTCTATCTAATGATTTGATTAAAAAACGAATCATCATTAAACATTGGATAATCCACGAGAAAACAACTCAGGACTCATTATTCAGATATCATATTCCGTTATCATTTGTTTTAGCTACACTTCCCTATTTTATTTGCCTAACTTTCTAATACGTTACTATTCTTGCACTTTTTATAACATCCTTAAGGGATGTTCAATTATTTTATAAATGTGTTACTAATTTTAGTTAGATTTATTTTTTTCTTTTCAACAAATTCGTGAATAATCTGCTGCTGTGTTTATGTTTTCGTTTTTCCTGCCATATTTCCTCATTACGCAAGAGTCTCGGTTCTTCAAATTCACACCATCACATTTTTATCGACACATTTCAATTGGCATGTTGCCAGAACATGAAAAGCAAATTCTCAACCACCCTGTTTCATCCGCATTCGCATTGATTTACCTTCACATTCCTCTTTCTTCGCCACCACCTTGACGGTTTTTCGACATTCCTGATCCTTTTTTTTTTCACGGGGATAAAGAAGGCTTTCACTTGAACTGCAACGAGGCGCTTTATTTCCACTGGGCTCCTTACTCTTTTTCCCGTACATGGTACACTGTTGTGCACGTGTTACAAATTGCTCAACACTGCAGATCTTATTGGTGAAAAAATCAACGTCTCCTACGATCGATTTCAACTTTCCCGTGGGAGTTCTGTTCCACTACTAATACTGTACCCTGTTATATTTGCTCTCCGGTGAATGGTTCCGTTCGACCCCAAAATTTCAACAATCGACAAAACTCTTCCTTTTCATCGCTCATTTTCGTGATTCGTACAATAAAAAGTAAAACAGTCTCATAGAAAAAAATCTTTAAAAAACGGTTTTCTGAATCTTCGTTAATATAAATCTCTACTTTAATATTTCCCGTGCCCTGCTCCGTATGTGTGTTTGCCCGTGTAACAGATGCAACTGGAGCCGGTGCAACTAACGAACATGGCATTGCCCACCGGCGGGGCTTCGCGAATCAACCGACGATCGCGGCCATTCCCGATTTGCGTCCCGGGCTCGACTCGCCACCGCAGACCAGCAGCGGTGGCAGCGGCACCAGCAGCGGTGGCAACGGTGCCGGCGGTGTTGGCTGTAGCAGTGCCGGCGGCAATGGGGCCATTAATCGGCCCCCGTTTCAAGGTCTAGCTATAATTTACTTACTCTAAACGACTTTCCCTGTCTCCCCCCCACCACACCAACGCCCCCTCTTGCTAAGGTTTTTCTTATGTGTGTGTTTTTCTTCAAAATTAGTTCCCTTTTAATTTGTTGTAGAGTTATTTTTGCTATGTTTTACATTTTGATTTATATGATCCCAGTTCCATTTTTGTTGTTCTATGTTTGTCTGCCAGGATCGATGTGTTTGTCATTATTTTTGTGTTGTTTAGAAACTATTTGTTTACCAATTGCTTTCTGTTTTCATTTCATTTATCCTTTTTCGTTAATGTTTTTCCTTGTCATTTTTGTCTCATCTCGTAAAAGGTTTTTATTTCTCTCATTTTCTCAATGTTACTTCCGCTATCGTATTTTTTGTTTGTTCGTGTCATGCCTCGTTAATCGTTCATTGATTTATTGTTTCGATTTTACAGACTTGTAACAGATTTGTAGCTGTGTGTATGTTCCAGTCTCAGTAGTTTGCGAAACGAAAGTAACAATCGTTTGCTTATCAATCACTATTGCTTGTCGAACCGTTCAAGTATTGCATTTTACATGTAGTTAGGGCATTGCATCTCTTGCATGTTGCTGTTACTGTTTGTACCGGTAGTTGTTGTATTTGCAGTTCTGTTTGTTCGTCTCGAAAACATGTACAACACAGTTTTGCATACACTCGCTTTAAGGCAGCCGTACGTAGTACTTCCTCCTGTGTCATGCGCTGGTGTTAACAGCATTTCCTTACATCACTCAGTGATCGATGGATTGATTTTGGTTCACTTTCACCATCGACTATAACAGGTGTCGTCGTGTAATTGCTTGTACCTTCGCCACCCCCTTTTTTTGAATTGGTATTGGCACAACTTATTAACATTGTATGGAATCCTTTTTTTTTATTGATGGAGTGTGTTCATTGAAAATAAATTAAGCGTTATTCCTGTTAATTAAGCTATACAAATTGACCGTAATACACAACGAAAGAACATATCTTGTCTTTACTTTAGTTTCTTTACTCTCTCTTGGAAAGGGTTAAACCTTTCAACGCTAATTGGAAAATAGGACAGCTAAACATAACACGAACCCCCTTCATTAGGGGACTACAAAGTATCAACCAAATCATCTGTTGATGAGATTTTTATTCAAACTGCTGCTGTTGCTCTTTCTCTCTAGCGCTTCATTAACGATTAAGCGTAACACCAATCGAACTCGATCGTACGTAACAGAGGGAGTTTCCAATTTCCATTTAATGCGTTTTCCCTAATGAATGAAGTAACCAAAAGGCGATAAAAATGCATTCTATCATTGAGATTGTGTCATTAATGTGACTCGAGCGAGGTGATAAGTTTGGGGCGCACAGCTTAAGGTGTCTTTTCACTTCATTATCTTTAGAGGGTGTGATTTTATTACATCCACCGTTTACACCACCACACTTTTATTGTTTTTACCACTTTGTTCTTTTGTCTTACAAACTACTAAAGTTTAGGGAAACTAGTAGAAGTGTGCACTGGTGACGAAATAGAAACTCTTCCTAATATTTATGTATTCCTCAGCCGCTTGCTTTTAATGTCAGTTTGTCATTGCTTGACACACTTGCTACTTATGCAGTGAAGCACAGATGCAATTCAATTGACACTAACGTTTCACAATTATGCAAGGTGGCAAAAAAAAACACATAACATCCCAACAAAAAATGCTCCTCCTAAAACAAAAGCATTCAAGTTCCACGCAGAGAAGAATTGCTTGCCGATCTGCTTTTTCATTTGATGGTAGTGTTATTTTGTTTTCAAATTGCAGTGACGGTTATTTGCGTTCCAAAGTACGGGAAATAGTCGCCGAATGGGTACCACCACTTGCACACAAATTTTGATCCCATTTTCCCTTTTTCCCAGCCACCGACACACACTTACACGAAGCAAAAAACAGCCAAGATCACCGGCACCCCAAAATGTATCACATCCGGTGTAACGAATTTTGGGCAAAACCTTCGTTCCATCTTCGTTGCCGATCTCGAACTAACTCGAAATGTCTGCACCCCAAGGTGGAGATTTTCTCACAGCTCTAGCTTTTTTCTTCCCCTTGTGGGTACGTGATCACTTACCCACGTTGGGGTGGAGCACGGGGAGGTGGCAGCACGTTTTCATTCATCTATAGCGCAAAATCGACTGCCAAGCGCGCGCTGCTGCCTGCACCAAGCCGTCGTCGTCGTCGTCGTCGTCATCTTCAATTGCGCTTTGGAATTTTCCTCATCCAAGCCCTCCATCCACCATTTCTACCGTTGTATGCTACCCATGCTCGGAAAGAAAGATCGGAGAAAGATCGAGAAAGATCAACCCCAGCGGGAAGCTTTCAAAGCTCTTGTGGAATGTGTTTGTGTGCAGCTTTTGCAAAGCGCACGAAAAACGAAGAAAGGCGTTGCTTTTTTTGTGTGTGCTGTATTTGTAGTAAATGGAGTGGCATTTTTTCTGGCTCTTCTTTGCAGTTTTGTGCTTTACCATCCTACAGCAAAAACGGCCACTACCCATAAGCCATGATTGTAATGGCAATTGAGTGAGATTTAGGGCTGTTTCGTTTATTATCAAGCTCACTACCGGCAATTTGTGCAGTGAGTGAGTGGTTGGTTTGTTGCTGACGACGGTGTGGCAAACGGGTAGTTGTTTGCCAGGTGAAAATGCAACCAAAGGCTACAATGAGAAGAGAAATTTTGCTTCACCTAAAAAAAATAAAAAGTAAAGCAAAATAAAACAATTCCAGCAGAAAGGGAATGACGAGTCATTTCATAAACGACTAACATGTACGGAAACCTTTTTGTGGCTCTTTTTGATAAACTTTTAGCTTTATCTGTCTAACTATCGAAAGTAAAGCCCAAAAAACCTCTTCTCCTTATCCACTACTATCTTGAGATATTTCTGAGAAACTGTAGAAGAATGTATGGGAACGCCACAAACAACGGAGCTTGTGCTAATTGACTTTTAGAAACGGTGCAACATTCAATACTTCCGCATCCAGCAGACCAGCGCAGTGTTAAAATCAGGTGCACTATACTTCTTTGTTCGTAGTACTAGACTAAAGTGCTGTGTAAATGTCCATTTTAAGCCACCAACGGAGGTGGGTGGTTGGAATAGAACAACAGTATGCAGGCACATATGCACGGACCGGCTCGGTAACACTACGATCGACTGCACTGAACCTGAACATAAACGCAATTGCGTCAGTATTGCCAAAAGAAGCGATCGTGAACCAATTTGCATCGTCCATAGATGGGCTTCCGGATTGCACGGGGAGAACGATTGTGTCTGTGTGTGTTGTGAAACAGTGCCTCCTACTAAAAGAAAGGAAAACTGTATAATGCTTCAGGACTTCTGGTATGAAGGGAATAAATAGCTTTTAGTTGATTCAGTTTGTGTAACAGGAAATAGCTACGGAATACAAGTTTTAATTAACTATTGTCAATAGCAGTAAAACCCCTACAAAGGCCTATCACCAGCAAATAAGGTTTTTTTTTTTCTTTTTCGACGGTAGGGCCCTCTGCTACGAGAGGATTAAGATTGGAATTGAATGCATTACTACGATGAGATAAACTAAGAACCTTGTCAATGTAACACAGTCGCCTTAACAGGGTCAGCACAGGTTAAATGGCGATCAGTAGATTAATTACAAATAAGCATGCAGCAGCTCATATGCGTTGACAATCAAAAGTATGATCGGTGCGAGTAATCCAAAATCAAAAACAAATCACCACTTGTAATTGCTGTTTATTTTACCCCAAAATGTCGATCGAACGTTACAATCTTTACTTACTTACTTACACCAACCAAACATTCCTGCTACACGATTACTCGATCGGGCAGCGAATGGAAGTGTGTCTTTCCGGCAACACCCATCCAATCCTTCCCTCACGAAAGCACTTACATATACAGTGCTGCCAATTATAGTTTCGAAATTTCCGCCTAATTCGAAAAGTGGGCTTTCGTAATATGAAAATTAAGCCGCTCTTATTTCCCCCATTATTGTGCGTGGTGTTTTGTGTACACCACTTACTTCTGCTTTTCAGATTTCTTTTCTCACCGGCACAGCCCTATCGCGTGAAGTGTTTGAAATTCTTCTTTTCCCCCAAACAAAAAAAAAGCGCAACCAAATGCCGATCTCCCTTGATCATACGGCAAATCTTGGGAGCAAAGCAAACACACGGACTCGCGCAATGCAGCATACCGTCTGAGCTGAAACTCGCCGGCTGTTATGAATCTTATGATGTGTGTTTCACATTCCGTTTCCGTTCGATCACTATTTGGCGATATTCATTTCACTTTCAATGATCCCCAAGGGGTGTTCCGCACAGTCTGGAGAATGTTTCTTCAACAGTGGAGTGAAATTTTCGAACTCAAGCTCGCAACGACGATTGATTTCGATTGCTACTTCCGGCGATTTTCGGTCGGTTCCACCGAGCGGCACGTGCTGTATGTTGTTGTATTTGGTACCCAACCGTACGGTGCCGACAATTATCTTCTCTCGACTACAGACCGGGGGAACATGCTTAATGATAAAAGCAGCGTTTATAACGTTGATTATCTAGATCGTAGAAAATGCGTTTACTGTTTTTTTTTTGGGCATCGTGTAATCCGTAATTTGTGTGGTGGGTTTTTTTCTTCTTCAAGTTGTGAGATTGTGTCTTTATTGTTGCTGTGTTTTTCACACGCTTATCTTATACATTTGACAATGTTGTCACCGCACTCCACACCAGATGTTCACTGATTTCAACACGATGTCGAAAATGATGTATACATATTTTCAATTTAATTTAATCTACTATTATGTTTACACAAATAAAAGTAGAGCGTCCGCTTTTTGTCGACACTAAGTTCATTTGTACATTTTTCAAACCTTCTATACCATTTATAGTTTTATATTTATTTATGCAATGTTAGGTCGCTTTTGCTGTAGTAAACTCTTTTACGCTTTTCAGTAAATGCAAGAAAAGATCATTGTGATGACATATTTCGTTTGCATTTTTTGCACGCTCCAGCACTAGGTAGTGTTGCATGGCTAATTATGCATTTTTTTGGCAATCGCAATCCTTCTTTGTTTGTTTTCATGTTTCATAAAGTGTATTGTGTTTTTGTTTGTTTCATAGCGATGTTTTGTAACGTTTTATTAAGTTTTAAGTATTATTTTGGTGATTGTTTTCTTCTGTTACCTTGTCGTAGTTTTTCCTTTCCTAATGTTTTAGTTTCTTATGTTTTCTTGTATTTATTGTTTACTTCCTTGTCGAGAGAAAACACTCATCTGTAGCGAGTAGTTTTCCGAATTTACATCAAATGAAATGATTTTTTTCCTCCGTTACTGACGTTACCTTTTACGCCCACAGTCAATCGGTCACCATCGGCCAGCACACTCAGGAAGCATATCTCAACCCGGGAGATACCCGAACAGCATCAGCCACATCAGCTGTATCAACAGCAGCAATCACCGTACCACCAACAGGCTGATCCTGATGAAGGTACGAAAACTTCCATTCTGCAGCGAAAAAACAAAAACAAATTGATTCTAATTGATTTTATCTTTGGCATTTCGTCCATTTGGTACCATTTTAGGATTTGTCGTACATAGAAGTAAAGGAGTGCCAACATTATCATCGATGCAAGAACCACTGGTACCGGCCAGAATTAGGCAGGCCAAGGAAAAGACGAACAATGACTCGAAGGCGGAAGAGCGAGGTACGTGTTTTTGTGTGTTTGCGGCATCCTCCGCCCGGTACACGGTTGTGACTTTTCTTCCACTTTTCGTGCGCATCTGAATTTATTGTTTGAGTTTGACTGTACAACGACATACACCTCTTAGCGTTTATAGCGTTGGAACCATTCCGTTTTAGACTTTTGACTAGTGTTTTAATAATCGATTACAAATAGTTGCAACTGTCCGCAACCGTTTTTATTTAGCCATTTGTTTGCTGTAAACAATATGCTGTCAGCATCCATTCCACTCCATCCACAACGAAGTCCTGTCGTTATTGTTATGCATTATTTACGATCATGCTTTTGATTGCATACATTCCGCATTTATTTTTTACGTACATAAATCGTATACTGTGGTTGGAATGTGTGGAATTCACTTTCCACTAAAGCTTACCACAGATTTTGGTTTGTCAGAAAGTTCGCAATCAATAAGTTTTTGTTGTGATCCATCGCACACCTCACTCGGGACACTCAGGCACACAGTTTGAACTGCTTTGATGACACATACACGCAAAAACATGTACACCTGAAAGTCAATCACGAGCTCTACGCATCACCGATCCATCTGTGTTTCTTTGAACAACAAATAAGGTTGGTTTTAATGCACCGGGCAGAATGACATTTACCACACAAACACCCACCCACACTGCAAGCAGTAAAGGTACACCGTTATTTCGCTTTCCTTTACGACGGGGGGCTGCAACGGATGGGCAATTTCACTCATGATGAGAGTGGGTGGTTTCGGTTTGACGTCTCCGACTGCAGACTGTGTATATCTCAGATTGATAAGATACATCTCGCCGGATGTGTGTGAGCCAACTCCATACAAAACGTATCTCTAATGAAAGACATTTATTGGTGAGGGGTTTTCGGTTAGTAGGAAATGAAATTCAAATAGATTAATTGAAACAGATGATGAGGGGCGTAGGGCGAATCCGGCGCATATGGTAAGATGATAAAACTTTTGGATGAGTCGGGGTCTTCTATCACTATCAGAAGTCACAGGGTAGTCAGATTAGGCGATAGGAATGAATAAGTTGAATAGATATTATCAATCCCACCTTATGCTACGTGTACGTGTATGAGAGCAGCATACAAATGGGAAAGTGCAGTAGTAGCAGCAGCAGAAGCTACTAATTGCCGTACATTTTGCTTGGAATTTTAGTGCAGGTAGTCGCCACACTACGAGGAGGGGCGGGCAACTCTATTACTTCACGATATACAATAAAGCCCTAAAAAGAAAAAAAAGTCTGCAGGAGAGTGGCAAACATAAAACTATTACCACAGTACAGCTAGCATTCGTTAAATTATCAGACGACTGAAAACGCACACACTGGTAGGGGGAGCCTTGCATGTGTGCCACACACTTGGTGCTTGCCATTTCACCTTCACTGAACCATTTCACCGATGATGGGGAGTGCTCATGCGGCAGGAAAGCTGGAAAAAACACACTGCGGCTTCACGGAGCGAAATGCTCCAAATGTGGTATAGCCGAGCGAGAGCGCCTTGCCCCTTACCACCCTCCTAGTTTGATGGGCTGTGTATGGTTGCGGTTGGCACAACCTAGTAATGCACCACCAGTTAGTGTGCGGAAGTGGACCCAATCGTGACGGGTTTTTGGCTCCCGGGAGTATGCGGGCGTTTGTGCCTTAGTTTTCGTGGTGTCCGTCGGGCAAATCTCAAGAATAAAGAAAAAGGATAGTGGGAAACTGTGAAGAAAAGGAAAACTATATTAACTAAGTGAGGGAGGGGGAAGGGGTGCGAATCATAACACATCAAAATTTGGTTGGCGTGTGAGTGTGTGTGTGTATGAACCTGAATCAGTGAAGAACCCACGAAGCATAGAATATTGTTGCGTACTGTTGCTGGGGCTCGGTCGCTGCCCGTTAGCTCTCACTCTGGACGTCTCTGTTATGGTTCGACGAGCAGAAGACACGCGTTGTGGCAGTTGAGAACAAGTGGTGGACGCGATGCGACGAATCGCTCGTACGGATGGCATCCCAGCTGGACTGTAAATATGTTCCAGTTCATACGTCCGTTAGTCCACTGGCGATGGTATGGTTGCGTTGCGTGCAAAATTGTTTTCTTGTGAAAAGCGTAGAGGAAAAGGCAAACGAGAAGCTAGCTGCTTAAGTCATACGGGTTAGGATTGACCCGCCAGAACGGAAGAAGCTGTCGTTGGAAGAAGGTTTCGTTGTCTGAGCTGCACGGAAAGTGTTTGGCGTGATGGCGCTGTTCAACCGGATAGGGCTAGATCAGTTGCTGAATCGGTGCATATTTTACGTTTTCAAAACCCTTCTCGTGGTGCTTCTAGGTGATAGCATTCCGGCAGGGCGACCGAGCAATTGGGAAGAGTCGCGCAAGCCCAGCTTCTCAGGTAAGGGTTGAATGTGTATTTCACCTCTGTTTAACTCCCCCATTGTTTATCGTCTATACTGTCCATCCCAACTCACGAAAATCATGCTTGCTTTTTAAGAATTAGTTGATTGTTTATATTGTTTGTGCAATCGCACATTATTCGAAGTAAATTTGGAGCGTACTTTAACGAGAGAAAAACAAACGATTCTTTTCCCTATACTAACGACAATATGTGTACAAAGCCACAAACTTTTTGACGAATACGGTAATAATTTCTTCTCTGTTACCAACGGCATCTTTTTCAATGCAGGGCGACGCTCACGGCGTAATTCGTTCAGCGATGATTCTCAGCTGACCATTGAAAACTTTGGCGGATCGCAGGATCAGTTGAACACGGTCGGGCGCTTCGAGCGGGAGCGCAAAATCTCCAACACCAGTCTGACGTCGATAGAGCAGGTCGCACCGACCAGATCGTCGCTGGCGGATGCGCGCGGCTCAATACAGTTCGGGTACGACACCGACTCCGGCAATGAGAAACAGGATCGGGACACCGAAAAGCTGCCCGGAAGCACCGGTGGCACCTTGCGCCGTCACAACAGTACCACGTTACATTCCAACAGCAGCCCGATGAGCCATTCTAGTGAGGTGAGCAACAACACGGGCCGTGGTGGCAGTAGCTCGGTCGAGCGCGATATTGTTGATGGAGACGGTACGTCGACGATGGGCAGTGTTGGCGGAATAGCTGTCGCTGCCGCGGCAACTGTTTCGGAGGTAGAGCTAACGCCAAGGCGAAAGACATCGTTTGCGACGCTGCCAAACACAACTACCTGGCAGCAGCAAGCTATTAGCGTACAGAAGATGGACGATGTCGGTAAGTACTGTGAATGTCCCAATATATATGAGCCACTTGTAATGCACCTTCTACTTCTTTATTTTAGATGATTCACAGCCCCTGGAAGATGCATCAAAGATCTCCACAATCAAGCTGAAGCTGGAGGAAAAGCGTCGCCTTATCGAGCAGGAAAAGCGGCGCATTGAGACCGCCTGGACGAAGCAGCTTCAAACGGTTGGCAAACAGGCATTTTTACAAGCAATTAGCAAGGTGAGGGGTGCACGGGAACTGAGAAAAACACCCGGGTGATGGTCGGGAGAATGGGTGGCAACCCGTAGTAGTGTGTGTATGTGACTAATACAGGTATAAATGTGCGCTGTTTCGTGAGATAATGCGAATGTAAAGGGTCGAATTGGTTTTATGAATTGTACAAAAGAAAAAGGAAACTAAAGCAGCATTCTCATGAACAGCGCCAAAAAAAGTAGCAAATTATTGTTTGTACAGTAGAAATTATGTTGTGGTAATACATCTTTTGTAGCCAATCTTATTTTCTCAGTTCCAAGTTTTGGCACAAAATCGTTATAGGTTTTCCTTAGCACTTTGAACCCATTTCACAACGCAATGAATCTGTATAAATTCACACTCATTGTTTTTATATCAGCGCACACACAAGAAAACACGTGTTAATAATATGTTTGGTTTTGGTTTAAGGTGGTACAGGTTTGAAATTAACATTTTTCAAGGCACTACTGTCCGTTTGGGCAACCTGGCAACGGGGAATGTGGCGCAATCGTCGTGCGATTCCTTCGAATATCATACTTCCTCCCTTTTTATGGAAGCTTTTTTATTTGATTTTGATATCATGCGTAAAACTCACCACCTGTTGCTTTACGTTGCATCAGTGTATTGATAGTTTATTGTATCAATTTTTACTTTACTCCCAGAGTAACTTTAGTTTACCAGCTTCTTCGGTTGTATTCTATAAATTGTTTTGCTGCTTTAAGATATGCTTTGTTTCACAGCACATCACTTTTAGTGCTTAAGTGCTTTTCAATTTGCAAATTTACGCTAGATTTTCAATTAAAAGCACCAAATCAAACGAGAGCGTGCGTGTGTGTGTATGTATGTATGTGTGAGAAAAACTTATTTTGTGATAGACGCATTTTTTTCTATTATATGTTTACGACTCATGTTCATGCTCAAACAACAACCGTTTATTTTCTTTCATTTCGCCCGTTTTTGCTGCGCCTTCCTGTATGCAAACCAAAATCGACCAATCAACACACACCATCACCATAAACGCGCGCCTGTGAACTTGGGCCACGTTCTCTTCCCCTTTTCCAACATCACCACCAACAAAAAATCCCAAAATGTCCACGCGCGTTTTGTTGTACATATCCGCTATAACCTTCGCGCACACTTCGCGCTCCGTCTACCTCTTCCCCGACATGCGCGCAGAGCAAAAGTGGCAGCAATGTCGCCGGCGAACCGGAATCCACCTCGAAAGAATCGAACGACGGGGCTACGGTAGTAGAGGATGAGGTTATTGTAGAAAAGGCGGAACGACCATGTTCCCTCAAGGTACTGTAGGCGTAATAATGTTGGGTGTTTGTGTAACTACAATGATTCTGTCATTACCTAATATGCAATAAGTAATGTTAACCCAAAAAGCGCATATATACTTCAAGATCGGATCATAAAAAAACAAACATTCTTATCCGTTGGCATTAGGCTGTTCATCCAAAATTGAAATTTGAATTTATAGATTGTTTACCTAATTACATTACAGTAATGCATGGTGCCTATTTTAATTTTACGTTAAAAAGACTATTTACTTCTTCCACTAATGGGATTTCGAGGACGCATCAGTTAAGGGATACTAATACTATCGTATATATTTTTGTGTTCTTTCTCCTCTACCATCTTGGGTGTTGTTTTAACCAGGATTTGGATGACCACAGCAAGTATGAGCAGAAATGGAATGCACAAATAATCGAACCGAAGAAGACTCCCGATCTGGAGAACATGGACCTGGAACAGTATCAAGTAAATAACGTTACCGATCATTTCGTTTTGGTTAAGTTTTGGTGTTATTTGTTTTGGTTGTACGCTTGTTTATTTTGTATTTTTGTTCCCGCTCGTTTTGCATTTTCGTTCATTAACCATATATTGTGTACATCAATCAATCAATCGCCTAACATTGAACCGCGCGTAACCAAATTCTAATCGCTCGTTTTGTTTACTTTCATATTCTTCTTCTCTCTTTTACCACCACTCTGCTTTTTCTTTCCCGTTCTTCCCCTGCTTACTTAATGCTCTCAAACATGATCATCGAACTAATATGATCACCTTGTGATGCGTTTTACGCCACGCGTCTGTGGGTTCACCGTTGCGAATTGTGATGTAATTTGCCTTTACGATTGCGTTCTTTCACTACTCTTACATGAAACGTTCAAAACGGATTTACCGTTTTATTTTGCCTTTCATATGCTCACTAACAACCTTCGCCCCATCAAAACTCACTGTCCCTCGCGACATCAACAACCAAAATAAATGCAAAACAAAACCTCACTGCCTCACGAAAAAAAAAAACCCTATAGCAAAGCATTTCGAAAATGAACTCCAACTTGCACGATATTCAGGCGGACATACAGCGTCTCACCCAGCAGCAGAGTCAAATTCAAGCCCAAACCCTGCAGGCACAGCAGCTACTGCACGCGCAGCAGATTGCCAATCTGCTCAATCAGGTAAATGATCGTCTCCATCTACTCATTTATGCTTTCGTTCCTGGTTGTCCTCATCCATGTGCAACAATAAACATTTGCCATCCATTATTCTTCTCTAACGAAGAAAGAACACACGATGGGTAACTTGAGCAACCAAACTATCTTCGCATACAAAGTGTGCTATTTTTTTCATCCACTTTCCAAATACCCTATTGCCTTTATGAATTTGTTTTATTTAATCCGCTTGAAGCAATATGGATGCATTGGCAAAACAAAGTATGCATGTATACACATTGATCGAACAGAATACGAAAAACGGTCACATGTGAAAAAAATGATAACATTTCAACTAAAATCACATGCGTATAACGAACTCATTCTTTTCCCAATTGTAGCAGTACGGATCGCAGCAAAGCATCCCGACCAACACGTATCGTCCGATGAATACTCAAATGTTCGGCTCTAGTCCTCACCTGCCGCAGCACCAGCAGCAGTCATCGCCGATCAATTACGGGATGCGTCCACCAAGTCGTGATCCGTACCAGCAGCAGCAGCAGCAGCAGCAGCATCAGCAACAACAACACACGATGCAATACATCAACGAACAGGGTCAATACGTGCAGCCGCAGGCAAACTATGGCCACCATCCGAACAACAACAGTCATCTAGTGTACAGTCGTGAACAGAGCCAAACGCAACTGATCAGTGACCATAACGGTGGTGGCAACCAGTACCGAACAATGACCAAGGAGAGCCACCAATACTCATCTAACCCTTACCTAAACATGGAGGTTCACCAGCAACAGCAGCAGCAGCAACAGCAATTCTACCACCAAGACTCGAACCACTACCGGGATCCGTACCAGCAGCAGCAACAGCAGCAGCAGCAGCAGCAGCAGCAGCACCACCACCTGCTGGAGCAGAAAGACCCCCCGCATGGCGGGGGACAATTTTTCCTGCACGATAACAATAACTCAACACCGCCACAACCAACGCAGCGTCGGACGTGGGCACAGTCAGCGGCCGCAGCCGGTG
>KB675114.1:0-20095 GCA_000349165.1 Anopheles christyi | reverse complement strand
GATGAACTTCCAGCACGGGCGGTATAATGCTGTACCAAAAATCATAAAACCAATCGCTCGTGAAGTTTGCGATTACCTGAACGCTACACTGAGCGGGCACTACGAGCGATGATGGTCCGACGGTAAAAGGCTTTGGCAACATGTTTGCCAGCTTTCGTGAAAACGTTCAAAATAGCTCCGGCCAGATGCTGTCTCCGGTGTATTAAACGTACCGGTTCGGCCTACGCTTCAAACAGTTGGTTTCCAGTGTAGAAAACACCCTGGAAAGGCAAGTTTTCATTATACTTTTCACTCCACTAAGCTCACCATTAGCTACCAACTCATACACCGATTTGGATGGAAATGGCAATAAAAGTTATTCCCTTTTCTCAATGCCTTTTTGCTGGGTTGGGTCATATTGGTTTCTCGGTACTCTAGCACTGAACAATTCTGCCCATTTGCTTGAATATACGGTGGAGAATTGGAAAGGAAAAACCAAACAGACTGGTTTTTCTTTATTTTATGCACCATCTGTCTCCGGGGTGAACAGTGATGGACAGTAAATCAATTGTGAAGTCAAGCGTGATCTATAATATCTGCAACGAATGATCTCATTTGTGGGCTAATGGATTTGATGGTTTTATAGGAGATTAAATTTCTATCAAACAGGAATTGGAAAGGTTTAGCCAAAGATAGCATGAAAAGCTTTATCGTAATTCAAGTGAATGGTACAATAATCAACTACTAAAAATATGATATAATATAATTTTAAGGCCACAAAACTCACAAATTCAAAAGCTCACGTAAGCAATTCAGGATGTAGTTGAGGCACTTTTTATTCCCAATTATTCCCAATGGGATGGACAGAAAACTCGATTGTTTACCTGGTGATGATTTCTGTTCTGGCAACACAAGGCTGCATTAGACGTTACAAATCTAACGGAATGGACAGAAACGATTACTTCACTCGTCAAAGCTTCACCAAGCTTCGGAGCGGCTCTGTGGTCTATTCGAGCCGGTTTCTACAAGACTTGTCGGACCTTTCCCTTTTGCAAGGATTGGCTATGGCGCTGCGTGGTACGAATAAGTCTCGGAGGTATGACTATGTAGGTCGTAACGCCAACGAAGAAGACTTTCTGCAGACTAATTAATATTAATATATAAAAACTTATGCAAAAGCTTGATACTGCATTTTGATTTTTAATTAGATTTTTGAGGATGTTACAATGTACAATTCATGCTCAATCCGTTCCAATGTGTCTAAACTCATACCGAGCAAGAAAGACATCAAACATTCATGTGAGCAAAGAACCGATAATTCACTGCAGTAGCCACATTTACCTTAAAAAATAACCATTAGGTACTTTAAAGCTTTTGCATGGTCATGGTACTGTTCATTTTGGTCGGCAAAGGGCACACCATTGAAAAGAATTGAGTTTACCTCGTCGTGATTAAACCCACATTGAGTCGAATGAAGGATCGAGGAACCCATCCCGGAACCAACGATGGTGTCGCGGGCATAATCTGATGTTCTCAGCGTTAGCACTTGAACGAGCAAATCCGATTTTATTTTTCACCCTTGTTCCGGTATTCTTTTTGGTGTATTTTATACAAACATCTACAGCATCCTCCGTGTTTGTCGCCACCGAAACAGATGAATAACAACAAAAAAAAAAAAGAAGGGAAATGCCGAAGCGTTGTATGCGGGACGAGAAACAACATCCGCGTGCGAAAATGTTGCCGTCCACTTGCTTAACTAGCAATTTTTACGGTGCCATAATCTTTTCCATTTTAAGCATTTGTTTCAGCATAACTTTGGGGAATTGGTTAGACTGGTGGCCATCGTAGCGAACGCAACGATGTGAGATGGTTGTTTAGCGTGGGGTGCGTTTTTGATTACGGAAGCCTAATTCGGCTACAAGTTAACAACATTATTTATGCTCAATGTTGTACAGAATAAAGGTGTTTTCATACTGTGAAGAGTTTTGAAATATTGTTACCCAAGCAGATGCAGCACAAGTTTAAGAAAAACTATGTTGGAAAAATTAGAAATTAAAATGTTTAGGCAGTTTAGATACCGTTGCTATTTATTTACTTTTATATATTTACTCTACCATAAATACTCACTTGTAGTTATTTTTGGCAATATCATTTAAAAAAAAAGGCCGTATCATTTTTCCCCAGGATCTATGCAACATCGATTTTATATTCCGCTTAGTCTAGAGTACCTTTGCGTAGATATACTGAAGGGAACAAAATAAGCCCACAGTGTATCAACAGACTATTCAACTGCATATCGGTAACCCACGAGTCTTAAGCCATCGAAGAAGAGCTTTTTTGTGAAAAGCTTCACCCCCAGCTCATCTTTCACCCGACCGCTTCATCGTCCAACCATGTGTCCCGGGAGAATGTGATTGTGTCCTTTGCCCTTTTCACGGGCTTACCCTCATCAATCCTTTACATCGCCACAAACATACACGCAGCATAACGTAGACAAATTGCTGACTTTGCGCTGATAGAGGATTATAGGGTGACACTTTCCGTTACGCAGCAGCGCAAAATTGGAAAAACGGAAAGCATTCTTTCCCGGAAGGTGGGCGGCACGAAGGTTTTTTTTTGTATTATGGTGAACTGTTTTTAAAGTCCCAACAGGGAAAACAGGTTGAAAATGTCTGGTTTTGGGATGCGGGTGGAGTGTCAGGCATTAACCCAGGTGACTGGAAATGGTTAAAGGTTCTCATCCTTTGCTAGTTGTAATACTTATAGGATTTGGGAATTAATTAAATTATTTCTGTTCATTATAAATTATTTGTTATTTGGTTTGTATTACCCAGAAATAAAAAAAAACATCGTCAAACTATCCCATTGTTTTTGAAGAGTTTTTTTCTTGTTTAACTTGCCTAAATGAGATTTTTTTTAATTCTGCTGCATCATACTGCAAAGTAAACGAGAAAAAAGTGTGTATAAGCCAGCTTTTTAATGCATGGGATGCTTTCAATTTGGATAATGAACTCAATCTGCTACCTGTACGTTTATTTCTCATGTTAATACATGACCATGGCAATTTTCTTAATGGATCTTTATGTAGTCAAATATATGTTTCACAGGCTTTGCGAAGGTAAACCATTGGTTCATGTTTTAAACATGGCTTTAAACAAACACAATATTTATTCTACATCTGAGAGAGTATGTGTATTTGATTAAAGAGATTGCCAATTTCTGCAATTGTACAAAGTCTCTGTAAGCTTACAGTGGCATCAAAGTATATCTAGAGATCCAGATAAACTCGTTAATCAGAACTTGAAAGTCATAATTTGTTTAATGAAATTATTAGAAGCGTTTTAGGGTCGTTAAATAAAACCAATTACCGATGGTTGTAATGGAATTTCAATTCTTGTCGTAAGGAAAACAATAACAAAATCTAAAACGAAAACAAAAAAAAACGTTTCAAAACATTACCCTCTTACAGTAACAATGCCCGAAAGGAAAGATGATTAGCCTCCTAATCAAAACATGATTATGGCTTACGGGATGATGCGCCACCACTGCGAGGCCAGCACCTCAGCTTGGCTCTTAAATATAAACATGACAACTGTGCTGTCTGCGAGGGAAAATTACAAACTTTAATTTAATTATTTCGGAAGTTGTTGGCTGGAGATTTCGAGATTAAATTAGTGCCACGCAACAGAACAGCTTGAAGCGAGTACGATTCTGTGTGGTAAGGAAGGGAAGCTGAGTGACTTTAATTATACTCTACAGCAATACCCTTTATCGAAAATGTACTTTTCTTTTGGGAGAGCAATTTGGGAAGTTGGTGAATTTGAGTAGAGAAATTAGAGAAAGAAGAAAGGTAAAAGCTCATTACTAGATTTCAGCTTTTTCGCGCCAAAATCGATAAGAAAGTAATTGAAACAGAATCATGATCATGGTTTAATTATCATCCTTCTGACTGGTGGTTCTTAAGAAGCTCACGTCTAGTTTTTTTTTTCAAATTTAATTGTTAAACTGTCATTGTCTTTTGAATTTCGCAAAGTTTCAACCTGTACCTGTTGCATACAAATTGAAATGTAAAATGGCTTTTTTAAACATTCAGCATTTTTGATGATACTTTTGCCTTTTATCTCGTCGCATCTCGAGAAAAGATGTTGTACTGTTTGCATGGAAAGCGAAATCTCCGCGAGGCATAAAGGAACTTTCCAAAAGAACTCGGCCCCGGAGAGAAAGTTGTTTGTCTGGGACATAATTTTCAATTATTTATTAACAGACAAAATGTAATTCGATCGAATAACGCAATCGATACACAACCTAACCGGAGCTGGTTTATTGGGCAAACATTTCCCCCAAATGGTATCCCTTCATTACTAGGACAATGTTGATGGGAACGTAAGGCACTGAAACGTAGGATAAGAAGCAGTTGTTTACACAGTCTGATTTCATCCTCGGTCGTGGAATCCTCCGGTCGCAAATCCGATTCGGAACCGGGCGGAATGCTTCTTTCTTTTGTGGTTGCCATCGATGGGATCTGTTCAAGAGTTTTTCCGGGGTTGCTTATGAAGATTGGTCTTGGGATGGTGCCTCGACCTGTTCGACCTTCTGACCCCATTTTTGCTTTCATTTCCACGGGGTTTTGGAAAGAGAGAGCGAGAGAGACAGAGAGAGAGAGAGAGAGAGAGAGAAATGTGAGGTGGCTTGCCTTCTGTACAAGATAATGTCATTCGTGTAGGATGGCAGACGGGTTTTTGCGGTAAGTTTGCCGATAAGATTCGGAAGATTTGGAAGCAGGGCTTGCTTTCTCCCTAGTTATGCAGTTGTCTCTTGGTAACCCGAGTGAGCCTCTGAGCCAATTGATTTCTAAGGATGCCTATTTGGCGAGGAATTTATTGATTCCAACAAGAGGGTACGCGTGTTGGTAAAAGTTTGTTTTCGTTTGCTGTTGATTGGGATTGGTGTGGATGGAAGGAAGTGTTTAATAGATGGTTGTAATGTTTTCACTTTCACTTTCAGGTTGAACTGTTGAAATTTTTTTTAACCTTCTTGCCCATGGCTTTCATTCCAAGGAACTTTCTATACAAAATCAAATTCAAATGTATGACTATATTAAGTAAAGCACATACTTTAAAAACTAGTCACTCTTCGTGTGGCTATTTTACAATCGCTAACGCTAGGCCTTTAACGTGTTGTACAGAATTTGAAAATTTACCAGCTGCAAAAGCAATCTTAAATAGTTTTCTCAACGTATATGTACTTGAACGTTAAATCGTTTCCTGATTATAATCAGGATATTCTCTAACTATCCAATAGTTGTATGTGTCCCAAGAGAGCAATTTCTCATAGCTATCTGACATGCTCACTAGTGCACAAACGAACGTTATCTATCTTGAGAATCTTGGCATGTTAACTAGGAATAAATCATCTACTGATATTGGCGAGGAATGAGAACGATGAAATTTAAAACTGATACTCTTTAAACTTTTTACAAACAAAGCTAACATATTTAATGAATAAGCTCTACTTGTGTGCAAAACAAACTACATTTTTGTGACTCTTTTTTTCAAGTGCTGAATAACATTTCTACCCTTGCCAATTTTCGCACCTTACACATATTCAACCGTTGTGAACCCGATGAAAAAGTAACTTTGCGTCATTCCCATGTTCGATGATTTGAGGTCACATACGTTTGCCATTCTATTTAATCGGAACTTTTTTTTTATACTAATTCAACACAGACAAGCAAGTCAGCAGAAAAACAGGAAGAACAGCTGCGTGGGAAAGTTTTCTCATTATGTTTTGTAATTTCCCAGGTGAGCGTCGTTCAGGAAAATAATCACAAAAACGTTGTAACGATCACATGGGAATCAACTGACATTTAGAATAAATCAGCAAACAAGTTGTAAAACATTTTAGGTGTCTTGTTTGTTAAAATGAAGCACAAAAGGTGAGTTGCATTTTATAAATTAAATTTGAAGCACAATATAAAAACGTATCACATTACAGTTCTGTTTGGGTTCTTTAATATTTGATTGAAAAACATAGGGAAAAGCAAAGCACACAGAACAATTTCATTCTCTTAAACATGCTTTATTTTCCCTCAGAACGATACAGCGAACATAGGGGGAACATCGAGAGATCTGGTTTCGATCGTTGCATCGTTCTGTGTGGAAGGTAAACTTCCTGATAACCTCTCATTGCTTGCAAACACGAGGTCAGCCGTACATGTTTCGGCAGCTGTTGGGCCAAGTAATTGATGCTGAGGTTTGGGTTTGGATGGGATGATGATACCGTGCGTCGTCGATGATACCGGAATGAAGTCATGCACTACGAACAGATTGGCGTCGAACCATGCACCGAAAAGTATAGCGAAATAAAGATCTAGTTTTTCCTGTCCATAAGATTCAAAGGTATTCCCTCTAGCAAACCATACTACTCTGCATCGCCTGCAGAGGTGCAAAAGGAGAAAGTGCACTCGGTACTGTGAGCAATCGTATCATGCTTCACCAGAATTGTATGCAGTGTCAAAACCATTCACACTCTGCAATGCCAACGCTTCGCAAAAAGGGATAAATCAATCAATGTGCACAACGAACCGAGAAAGGCAGGCTTGAAGGTACGAAAGAAAAATCATTTTCTTTTCGGCTGCATTTCGTATCCTGTCAATATGTGTGTTTTCATGGCTCTTCAAAGCAGCTTTGCAAAAGCTTTTTGAACCGATTTTTCGACTTTTCCGTTCGATCATGATGATTCGAGAATAATGTTTGTATAGCTGTGGAAAAAATTGTCTAGTTGAATTGAGATACGTTAGGTTTCAAAAATTATCTCATCACTCGTCACACATGACGACGCATTGAAGATGAAAATGTTCATCTATGCTGGTACGAAACGATCCTGTCTAAGTGGAATACACGATACTCTATATTTTGCAAATATTTAATAGTTTTTTTTTTTTTGGTCAAACTTCCAACTATATAAATTTGCCCCTTTTAATTCATATCATACCAACTTTTGGCAAACTGAATTTTGTCAAAAGTTTGTGGAACATCATTTTCGCTGCTTCAAAAATATACACATTTGATACTTTCTACTGAAATTTGAAAATGGAACTCTATTTAACTTCAGTAGGATTTTGAATCAGAATTATTTACTGCCACAAACTAAAAATAACTTGTTACATGTTAAATCGTTTATGTAAATAATACATTATTTTTGAATAATAAGTGCCTTCTTAAGCATGGTAAAATAAAAACCAGTCGCTAACTTCGAATTCGGTCATACGTATTTAGAAAACCTGGATAGTTAGGCTGATGGATAATTTGGAGGGTTATTTACTTTATCCAATTTATTCCTCAATTTTATTTACCGAATAATTAATTACACGCTGAACTATTTTAATAAGTATCTATCGATTTTGCTTTGAAAAAAAGGCTACTTCACAAAACCTTTTTCCTACTAACTTTATTGATTGCATGCTTTACATTTACTCCGGCTGTTTGCTGTAATTTAATTACCTCCATTTGTATCATCGTTCGATCCGTTTCTATTTCAATGTTATCCCTTCCATTGGACCTCTATTCGGATAATCGAATCAGGGTTGTGAATGTTTGCAGCTGAAAATAACAGAACAGGTGGTTGCTGATTACCAGTATCAAGATATTCCTGAATAAACCTTCAGCGATATTTGCCCCTAGCTACGGTCAAGATTCGTAGAACTTTTCATTATCGGGTTTAATAAATTTACTCAAAAATGTGCCAATCTTTGATAGGGTTAGATTTGTAAGAGTTGGTACGAAACATATGCTATTGTTTGTCATGACGTTCGGATGATACAATATATTGAGGTTGGAGACCAACAAAACTTTTGTTTATTTTAATAAAATAAGCAACAAAGAATTGATATCAATATTGGCGTATTTATTTATTTATTATTAATTCCGAAGAAACGGAAAAGGTCTTATTGGTTAAACATTTAGTAATAATATTTGAAAAAATGCTTTCATTATTCATCAAATGCTTGTTATGTGCGCAATTCTTTGCTGATGACATTTGCTCGCTTAATATGCCTTATACTCTTACAAAGATCATTTTCTTTTCTGTTCCTGTATCAAATGACTTTCCCCGGTCACGTAAAAAAGTATTCGCAAAGCACGGAAGCTCTTAAGACAAATATATTTTTATCAGACTCTTCAATGAATGAATTGAATAGCTTTCCATTTCCCAAAGGCGACTCGGAATAGAACCATAATTGAAAGTTATGTCATCGGCAAACAAAACCGTGCACAATCTGCTTCGATAACCGGTTCGATAACTTTATCGCTCGGTTTACGGGTCTGTCCTGGTCGGACTGGTGAAAGCAATCCGGCCGCTTTTATCACATAGCATTACCCAAGAGGATTGCTCGCTCTAATGGCGGTTCTAATTGAAAGAGCAGTCGAAGAAAAGCGAAACTTTTGTCTATTTATTGGAGAATATAGACGGCCATAGACGTTGGACGGGCTCGATTACCCAGCCGACCCCGGTGCGAAAACAAAAGAACGGATTCAACAAGATGATTAATTAACACCTGTGTAGACATTGTACAATACGCAATCCCGCTCACGTTAAACATTGACTGTTAGGTAGGAGGATGTCATAATTGATGTTTGAACAAGGGGAAGATAAATATTGTTAAAGTTGTGAAGAAAGTGGTAAAGCTTTAATTGAGCAACAAAAAAAAACTTAGCTGTTTGGCTCTTGACACTTGGACACTTGAATTCTGGCGCTGCATTGAAAATATCCGATTACAGCTTCCTCCACCCTTTACAATAACGTTGATGCCTCAAATCGCTCTAGGAAGCTGTTTATTGATTATTGTTCGCAAAGGATAAGGTCGTTCAACAATTGCCACTCCGGGAAGCGCTAAAGTGCTTTCGAATGCGTCACTGTTAGGACGAAAGAAGATTCCTTTGGCAGCCCTTGAGCATCATCTTCATTGTCGTGTGTGTGTGTGTGTGGGTCAAGTGATGCACTTAATCTCGCGTCATCATCGAGTGTCGCAAGCTGTTGAGCACAACATCGGCCGATTTGCACAGTGCCGCATCAATCACGAAACAATTTGTGCTAAAGGTGCGAAACGTGACCGGGCAGGGCTACATTAAGCTTTAGGGCTTACTGGTTTGATTCGATATGTCGTACGGAGACGGATTCGGGGAATCTAGGACAATGTGTACCAAAGTGTTTATGGTAATGGATGAGAATGAAGTAACTCGTGGAATTGTGATGAAAATAAAGAGGTTGGTTATGAGATTGTGGTAGAAACGATACGTTTTGGAGAAATTCTTTAATTGGAATTGTGTTGTACGATGAGAAAAGAAAACGACAGGAAGTTTCTGTGTTTGATAAAACAGGATCAAATGTGAAGTATTCTTGTAATTTCCTGTATGTAGTTTACCAAGAAACACGTAAACAGATCATGCACACCGTTTTGCTGCATGACGTACTTCAAAGAATTCGGTTGCCAAGGTGATGCACTTTCGCATTTCCTCACTCTGGTATCACACAACACAGCAGCCAACTTTATCTTCCAACCTTAACGTTTGCAATACGTTTGAGCAATTGAGTCGTATTGTATGAAATAATATGATTTTTTTAACTATTCGGTATTCTTTGAAATTATATCCCGGAGTTGCATCATGTTTCGGGGACAAAAAAAATCCCTCACCCTTATCCTTCTATCAAATCTGCTTCAACATGAGCAGATGCTATACTCCGTAAAAGAGGTTTAAGGTAGCGTTTCTAATACCACAAATACTACTTGTTTGGTTAGGTAAAGTTTAAAATAGAACTATCCTTCATGTAACACTTGACAAAATAATTTGGGCTTTATAACTTTGAAATGTTTTCCATTAACTGACTAGAAAACCTGTGCTATTTGTGCGTGTTACATGTGTTTAAGGTTTACTACACCTAATGTCATGCTTTACATGCACATGAGCTGTGCTGACATATCATTTGTTATACGTTTCTACGTATAGTAAAGAAAGTTGTTGTACGTAGCAGATGATTGTTTAGTGTAGTGTTAATCAACGGCGCGCTTTTTTCAACTCATCCTTCACAGGTGAATCATGACATTTCAGGTTTCGTACTACGCTCTTAACGGTAACGATGGTTCCAGATACTACTATGCAGAGCAAGTATGTTCATGATGTAAAGCTTTGCTGTTTAAATAATCTATGATGACTACCATCCGCTGAGAGAGGCATTCGTTTTTGGGTGCATTTTATTATTAAATTTCAATTTCACTTTGTTTTGTTCGCAATTTTCGCTTGCATGTGCTGTCAAGTGCATATTGTACATTGGACAAATTGCATCTATTTTGAAAGTAACAGTACAACGATGCATAAAAAAGTTGCTTGATTGAAAAGACTACTTGCTCTAAAAAGGCATAAAAAGAAGCCCCAAAACACACAAAAAAGAGCATTGCATTGCTTCACTATCATCCCAAATTGTGCTTTACCAGCAGTAAATTGTTCTTAAATATCAAATTCATATCAAATCTTATTACCATTATCATTACCATTGTTGAAAGCTTCACCTAAAATCCAGACCATAGAATTGTGCTGAAAAAACATATCAAAAAAACACCTCGCACCTCAACGAATGTTGAATTTTAGTGCATGGAGCGAAAATTTCGGGACCCTTTTTTGGTGGATTATGATTGTCGAGCCCGAACGGAGAGGCATTTCCTTTGATAGTTTATCCTTTCGTGCTCACTTTGTTCATTCGCACAGTGGTGGGCAGTCAGGCGCTTAAAGAAAACGAGTTGAATCCATTGCTGTCACACGGTTGGCAGGGTATAGAAAATGGAACAGCAACCAATCCTTTGCTGCATTTTATACGACCCTTGAAAACGTAACCAAGCGTTAGAGTTACGGGTTGACAAATTGATCCTTTCTATTTCTAGTGGGAGTGTTTTTTTTCTTATAATACTGGAGAAAAAGGTAAGCATGGAAAATCTTCAACCACTGCCATGTACTCTGATTCATTTCGATGTTCGAAATTTGGTTACCTTCAGCATGTGAAGCAAGAGAAAGGTGTTCATGATTGCAAATTCATCATGATCCGTGTCGATTATTTTGATGAAAGATAATCGAAATGTTATGTTCTAAAATCAGATTGCAATACGTGATCGAAGGAAGTTTCCAGTGTTATGAAAGACTAATGTTTCATTAGGGTGCTTTTGAGCGAGGGTGGTTTTTACAGATTGACCGGTTAAATTAGTTACGATCTGTTGTATTGAAATAAATAGCAAATCGTTTAGAAAGTATTGTTGGCAAAATAAGTTTATACTCATATGCTGTCATAAGTTATTTATAATTGAGAATCATTGAACGTAACGTGTTGAATATCGTGTTACAAAATTACAACTCCAAGGATTTTGATACTTAAACAATTAGTTTCATTAATTTTTAAATAAAATTATATGTAGCGTTAAAATTGAACAAAATTAAGTTTAGTTTATTTTTTGCAGAAACGACGCACTTGGTCGTGCTGGCTATATAGGCTTACTAGACTTTATTTAACCAACATTCAAGTTGACTTAAACCTTTTTAAGCTATTATGACTGATTCATTAAACCCAAGTGTGGTAATGTTAAGTTGTTTCGATTTAACATCCATCAAATATATTGTATCTAATATGTTTCCGTTTAATAAAATGAAAACAATAACCAAAGTTCAAAATAAATTCATTTCAATATTACTCTGCCTCTTATCATGGCCACCAGTACTCATCGCCTTAAGTCAAGCATGTAAAAGAAAGTACCAAAACTTTGATAAGTTTGATATTTAATTCAAAAATAAACAGCCTAAACTGTGAATCCGCTTCAGTATTCTCACGATTGCAATCAAACAACGGCTGATTTTCTTTTCACTCTCTTTCTCGCTCTCTCTTTTATCTCTCCCTCTCTTTCCCTACCAATCACATTGCCTGCCTAAATTTACCACAAACGGCAAAAGGCGTTGAAGTATGTTTGGCTCCCGGAGCCGTACCGCAAGAAATTAGTTTAATATGGCTTGATTTATGATCGTCTGCGACGGGTACAAGTGCCGTTCGGAATTGCTAGCAGCATAATTTATGACAAGCTCCCTGGGAAACTAAAACTAAACGTACTGTCGAATGTGTACGACGGTTTGGCGCGAGCTTCCTCCCTCATGGCTTTTACTTGAGCTTCTGACGTTCTGACGGCAACCGATGGACGAATGTAGCTTTTGCAAAAGTGATTCGAGTGGTATAAATCAAATGAACTGCTTGCTGCTGTGTCGAGCGTCGAAAGGTCACTAGAAAGGGATAGTGCTTTTAGCTTAATTAATAATGTCCTGGGAAACTTTCAACTCATGCCCGTTTTCAAATGTGTCTGGAAGGATGCCCACCGCGTGGTTGTAAAAAGTATAGTTTGCGCTATTGTTTTAAATGGCATTGCTTCGGTTAAAATTGTTTTCGAAAATAATAGACTTCCTCGAGAGTCAAATGTTGCCATACCAAAAATAAATAAATGCCTTGAAATATCTTAACAAAAATTTGTGAAGGGTGCTTGAAGCTAGGAGATGTCTATTTGTAGCATCACAAAGCAATGCTATTTCAAACATGATTTCGGTCCATTGCAAGCTTTTCTCTTCAATGCACCTGTATTCGCTTTGCAAGCTTTGCTTTATAAGGATCACTAGAGATTTCCGGTATTTAAATACATTTTTTAAATAATTATTTGGTTTTTGAAGCGTTTGTAAGCGTAAGCGAAGACAACAATCCAACTTTATCGACGTTGTCTGAAGAAAATCTTAATCGTACTAACAACTGTAACTTATACAAGGAAATTGTTAAATAGAAACAATGAAGGAGAATAATAACAGGAAACATACAATACAAGCACTAGTTCGTGTGCATTCACTATTCACAGTGACAGACAGAAAGGGAAATGCATGTTACTCGTACAAACTTCAGCATGACCATCCCGTTAACATCGTTGGCAAACGATTCACACCAGCTGCAAGCAGTTGACAGACGTTAGCAATTGCATCCATCCGCCTCTCGTCGATAATTTAAGTCATGACCGTGAAGATTGACTGCACACTTCATGAAAGCAAAGGTCCTTTCTACGGTTCAGCCTTGCACCGAGAGTCATAAAACCAATCATCCGTGAAGCATGCGATTACCTCTCCTAACAGCCATGTCTTGTGGGTGCCGATGATGATCAGCATCAGTGAAATGGTGCTGGTACCGTTTTTGCACGAACGTCTGCAAGCTGTGCGAAACAGGTCGAGCTTCTGCATCAGATACTAGTAACTACAGATGGTTTTGCCAACCAGCCCGTTGTTAGTTGGCCAGAGCTGCAGGATTTCATTATACTTTTCACCCCACAAAGTCTCCCTTCTCTATTAGATACCTCTGATATACTCTTCCACTCCGTATGGGAGCTCACACCATTTGCGATGGTAATAAAAGTTATGCCGTTTTGCTAAATAACGCCAAGCAGAGGAAGTTTTCCTTGGATGGCAGAAAGGGGTTTTGGCAAACGGCTAAAGACACTCATTTGTCCATTGAAACGAGTGGAGCTGGTAACATAAAATTGGAAACTGCCATAAAGTCGGAAATAAAATGAAGACAATCGACGGTCGAAAATGCCAGCTGCCAGCGCCCGTACCGGTTGTGCTCGGGCCGAGAGTTGTGCTTGGAAGAGAAGAGTTTTTGAGCAAATTATGGAGTGAAGTATGCTTCAATTCATTTTTCGATATGCTTCCGTACTGTTGCCCTTTCCTGGTAAGACGAAATCGTTCCACCATGGCAATATTCGTGTTAGTAACGGTGTTCTGCGTACTTTTTTGAGTAGGTCACAAAAACAAAGCCAGAAGGCAGTGTAGTTTATTGAAAAAGGTTATAAAATATTGTGTTTAGTATAGGGTTATATATGGTTCTATTACATAAAAGATATAGTATTTCCAGGCTTAAGCTTTTTTTATCATTCATTCACGACTAAAATAATTATTGTGGGAAATAAACCCTATATTCAATGTATTTATGAAGCAAACAAAATTTAAAATAACTCAATCAACATATCATTTTATTTCTGGTTTAGATTTTCGTTCCATTAATTGTTGATTTTCTTGGAAGATTAGAAATTGATTTCTCAAAATAAAGCAGACCAATAACATCGTCTCCCAAACCGACAAGGTTCCGGGTATCATCGAATGTAATTCAGAGAAACCATGTCGTCCGTTGATCCTGAAGCTCTACTTACCAACTTAGCCGCAAATAATATCTTAATAGAATTAGACGTTTGATACTGCACGTGTCCTAGAGGAGGGATACTTCTGGCAGAAGATAGAAATCGATCCTAACCGATAGGTTGTAACGAATCGACATGTTCTGTTCTCATTAGCGGTTTGCGCTTTGTTACGTGCCTGCTGATGGGTGTCGTTCAATGGAGGATAAACGCAATCGTATTTGGTCACGGATGATGTTTGCTCACGGTAATGTAATTAAATTTGCTACCAAGTATCTGTTACCATCTCGCAGAAACAGCTCATATGGCCGAAATGAAGAATGAGTTTTAATCATAACAGAAACGCAATGGGAAAGTAATTAACTTACTACAAGTAATAAACCATTAGAAAATAATGCACTCAAGACAATGAGAGTTTTTAATGATCCATTTAAGATCGTTTTAGACTCATTACTGAGTGGCATTATTATAACTAGTCATTATATAGCTAAATGATAATCATCATATTAATTTTACAGTTTTACTTATTGTTATGTCCTTAGCACAAACACAATAATATTTATTTTCCTTTTGTTATGTACATATCTTTTCTTGCATTTCCAATAGTTGTGTACGTATAGTTTTATTGCTAATGCCGAACTTTCTACACTGGGAACATACATTTTTTGCAACATCATTCAAATGAAACGCTGTATTTACTGTTTCAATATTGCATTTGAGAAATTCAATTTGAACAAGACACAAAATACGAAGCTTACATCTGTTGTAGATGGGTGGCTACGTTCTTGCGTTTATGTAAATGTCTCCAACAATATTGGTCGCTGTGCGTGAAACAGGTGAAGCAAACGATCATGAAACGGTATATCAAAGAGATGTAAAATACCAGAGTGTATGATGCTCCACACATTTATGTGCCGTATGCATCGTGATGTGATGGGAACATTCTACCCAATTTATGAGTATTGCTTTGTACGTGTCTATAGCGCTATGAAACAAGTTTACGGTATTATGTTTGAGCATGAGATTTTTTGTTCTTTGGATAGCCTCAGGTTTTATCCAATTAGTTTGAAATATAAAAAAAGGGTTTTGTAGAAAAATATCCGAACCAAAACCTTGTTTTGATTGAAAAACAAGAAAAAAACAATTCAAATTTTTACTTTACAAAAGTTCGAAACAGTCGCGTCTTGTGCAAAGAATGACTAATTTAATATTTGTTTCACCTTAACACTTGTTGAACAACTATAGCAATTGTGAACAACAAAACATATACTCTTTAAATATTAGAGGTGTACCGAAAGGTTTTCAATTATATAAACTACCAGGCGTCTCCATTAGTCTTTTTTATCTTGTATGGAAGAATCATCTAGACACAAAAGTCGACATACTCACTCGCTTTTTCGGGTTTGGCGGCTCGTTTTGGCCTCGATGGTCAGATTTTGTTCCAAGGGCGGTCTGTCTTTCCGACAGACATTCCGGTTCTTACACGCGTGGACCAGTTCAATTCCCATCCGGTCCGGACAGTCGGTCCGTTTGCCCGGAGCGGGGACCAACTATCCGGCTGTATGGTACGAATAAGTCTCGGAAGGCCATCTGTATAGGTCATCGGAAGGCTGGCACGACTGTGTCACAGCAACAAATAAAGAGAAGAAGATGTTTGAATTATTTTATTTGCATCAATTTAAAATATCTAACCTAAATGGGAATTGATAAGAAATGGGAAATGACCACCTTTAACAATGTAAACTGTAATACTTAATTTCAACAATAACAACATAGTACTCGTTACACTCGTTCTTGAAATCTCCGTTAGGCCAGCGCACAATCACAACAAAACCATTCCATTCAATCTAGCGTAATTGAGTTTCAACAAGGGCTTGCGGTTGCGACTTTAGGCGAACGTACAACTAAATTAATTTAGACGTAAATTGTGAACATGTCAAAGCTCGGAGGCGCTCAAATAGTTGCGCAAAATGTGCTGTGGGTATCATTTAATTAGGTGACTTTCTTCAGCATCAGCACCATTGTAAATTGTGGATACCGTTGCTCCCTGCAGACAGCCGAACGTAACGCAGAAGCACTAGGAGCGCTTGCAAAGCTTTCGGGCGTGTTGAGGTGGGTCCATCGTTGTAGGCGACTTTACGTCAAGTACCTTACCGTTCGAGCAGTTTCGGTGAGTCGTGACACTTTTCGTGACATTAGCATAGATGTCCCTCTGGTGCAAAATAATATCAGCAGTTGCAAGATTCCATGGGTGGCATATGAAAATCATGAAAGCTGAAACGTTCCTTAGCGACAATTTTGTTACGTGACAACATACGCATCGTAGTTTTGGCTCATCTCTTTTTCCTACAAACCGACAGCAGGAAACAACAACATTACCACACTTAAGGCGGTAGCAACTCTTTCAATTACCGCAAAAAGTCGCAAAGATAGTTACCGTACGGTACCGAATCAGTCAAGGCAAACATCGCAGCTTTTGATGCTGGTTGCTTAAATTAAGCACACAAAACGTTTTGAAGCTAAATTCCACCACACAAAACCAACTTTGCCCGGTCAGGGTAGTGTTATGTAATAGAAAGAAAGCATGCGTGTTTGTACATGCACAACTCAACGCGGAAAACCAAACGGGGTATAATAAAACCAAAAACGTTTGCTCCAAAAGCTAACAATTCGTGCTGTGTACCTTCTGTATCTCTCTTGCGGGACGGTCATATGCACAACTGCCACCAACGCTAGCGGAGAATGAAAAGTGTGCGTTTTGAATGAATTAAAACAAATTAAAAATGAATTTTAAATATTTGTATTTCCCCAACATGGTTTTGTTATTGCTGTGGCCGTGGCTCAAAACTTTATAAAGATTACAGCACGTGCGGATGGAACTTTTGGGAGTAAACTGTCATCATTGAGAAATGCTTCGTTTAAAGTATGATGAAGTTTTTTTTATAAAGTAGAACATAAATTATGTTTACTTTTGGCGAGTAACAAAATACAAGATTTTACTCAACTCAAATTATTGCTAAATTTTCTACTTATTCGTATTGCATAACACAGACAAAGTCAGTCAATAGAGCTCGTTCATAAGAAGAAAGGTTAACACACTTTCAACCTGTCAAGCGAATGTTTGCAGCAATAAATCTTGCAAATTTGAAGCGAATTAATAAAAGGGCTGTGTTTGCTAAGCATCAGTGACTGTCTAGTAAAGATGATTAAGCTACCCCCTTTGGAAAGGTGTGTACACTTGGGGCAGTAGTTCCAAACGAAGATAAGCAGCGCCAAAGTGAAAACACACTGTTTACCCGTTGAAAGTGTTTACACTATTCACTGCAAACTGGAACGTTGTAAGGCGATGTCGTTTGACGTAAATGATATTTCTCGGCCGAAATAAACCATCCCGTACCATCATGATATTCTTCACCAGCTTTATTTATGTCAAAGCAGTAAAATTAAGCAAACTGGGACATACTTACGGTTTTGGGGGTTTTGCTCCTGAGACACATCGTTTACCTTTTCTCGGTGAAGACAGTATGCAAGAATTTATGACGCATAATTTTCAGTCATTAGTACGGTTAGGAGTAAGATTAACGCCCTGTACTAGCTGGAAGTTCGTATGAATGTTA
This sequence comes from Anopheles christyi, assembly GCA_000349165.1. NCBI lineage: Eukaryota > Metazoa > Arthropoda > Insecta > Diptera > Culicidae > Anopheles > Anopheles christyi. Next base: position 2,251 of record KB675114.1, on the reverse strand, counting down.
ATACATAAGTAAAGCCGCTCGGTAATTATCGCGAAGCGAGATAAGCCATCCTGCATCGATTGCAAAGCTGTTTAATGATCAATAAAGAATTTGGGTATAATGATAAGCTAATTAGACCGATGGAATGGTGATGCAAATGAATTTGCTTTAAATTGAATTCATGAAGCACATTTAACAAATGGTACATTTTTTAACAAAGCATTTGAAACAATAATTTTTCTCAATGTGACCTTTTATTCACGATTTTATAAAATTCGGGTTCTCATCGAGAGTTAATTTTTCGAATGAAACTGTATACCAAAATCCAGGGTTCAGGAAAAAAAGAAAGACAGGAAGCATGGAATATGATTGTGTTTCGGTTGTAATCTTGCGACTCGAAGCAAAGAATCAATAAACAACAACTAGTTCGAGCCTTACGAACACACCGCGCCACGCTTGCAGAATACCTAATAAACAGTGTTCATTTTGAAGCAAGTGTATTTCAAAATTGGCTGCGCAACACCATATGCTGCAAGTAGCTGCACCTATCGATGGTAGTGTAGTTGGGAGAATTAATTAAAACTTTCAAATGCACCCTGCCATGCTCCACTCTATTATCATTAGTATGCTTTATCAGAACATGGTACGTATTAATTGCAACAACTATGGCTGAGAAACTAGGCTAGGCCAAGGTGTTGCTGTTTTCATCAGCACATTCATTAAGATGCTGAGTCACAAATTTTCCGCCCCAAAATTATAACGGCGGAAACAATTACAACTTTTCGCAAAATCGCAATATGAAGCATGGGTGAAGCACTGATGGTTTCTCCGGGCGCTCTTTTGGAGCAGTGCACAATTGGCTACCAATTAGAAAGATGCCAAGAATGGCTGCAAGCATCAGTGCACTGCATCAGCTCGCTTATTTGGCAAAGCGATCGGCAATATAGAAAAAAAAAGTGGGAGAAGCTTCAAGAAATTTTCCAGACGTCGTGTAAATTTCGGAAAAATTGCTCAACCTTCAGAAGCACAATTAATTGGAATGTTTAATTTCAAGAAATCATTAGCTTCGATGATGATCAAGCATTCAATCCAATCCAACAAGTTCCAATCCTGATAAGGTTAATATGGTTAAATGCGAATTAATGGATAATTGTTGCAGAAGCAAAGCAAACTGATAAGGAAGCAAAATCTCGTTTGGAAACTAATTTTAAACAGTCTAGGGAATCGCATACTCTTAATTTCCGATTGTATCTCTCGTTGATTTGTGCGAGAAAAGTTTAACAGTGTTTCTGTTGCCATGGTTTCTTATTGAAGCTGTTATTCCTCTTGTTGGGTTACAACTTATGAACAAAATGTTTTTAAAATCCTTGATTTGAGTTCCTGAATTTTGTTTGCAACTTTGTTACGATTTTGAGTGACTTTTTATGACAACATTATGAATAAATAATTTATACCAGTACAAAAAAATGGTTTTCAATATTTGTGTAACATTTATTCGAAGCCATTTTGGTTGACGTTGTCTGAGGCAATGTTCTCCCATTTTGATTTGTCGCTATAACTTAATAAATCTCTTAACATGGGGCTGCTTTTCATTCTCTTAGGTTTTTTCAAACCAAACGAAACGCATTCCTTTTTATGTTGGTATTTTATTTTTCTTCTTGAAGTTTTCTTCCATACTTCAAAGCCCTGCAGCGTGTCGATTTAATTCTGTGGCAAACAATTCGAAGCTTGCAAAACATGGCTCGTCTGCTGATCATCACGGCTGGCTCAGCATCAGATTAGGGGCGGCTAGCTGAGGGTGTGGATAGCTGGAGCGTTGTAGAAGATAATTTTCATTATCAATCAAAATACAAAAGGTCCATTTGCGGTCACATTTGAGCGCATGACTGGAATAAAACCGGTCTATTTGAGAGTTTGACCATTTTTTTTGTTGTTAAATCAAGGTCAAAAAGCTTGTGCTTCGATGCTTAGTAGTCCACAGTATGTGTTTGTTTGAGACGACGATATGTTTCAAAGAGACAACATGCGATTTTATGATTAATTGTTTGACCTTAGTATTTATTTTTCTCACTGCATATTGAATATGGAATTACAATGCTTGGCCAACACTTTTTTAGGAACAAAATAGTCGCTGCACCTGATGTTCCTGTTTGCAAATTATAATCATTTCAGCAGTTTGCTTCCATATTATCGAAGGCAAATTATTTTGAAAACATAGCTTTTGTGTTAGTGCTGTAATTGATGTTTTAACAAAATGTAACAAATGCACGCT
>KB675103.1:0-20139 GCA_000349165.1 Anopheles christyi | reverse complement strand
CTTTTATCATCTCCAATCGTGCTTGTCTCGAGAGCACTTTTGTGTGTGTGTGTGATAGTTTTTGTTTTCTGTCTTTTAAAATCCTGCCCACCGACCGTACTAGCTCCTGTTCCGGCGTGTCCCATGTCAAACTCTGTGTTAGCTTGGCCACTTATGAATCCTTTTTTTTTTTGTTTGAGTCTTTCATTTGTGAAGGACACTCCAAAAGTAGTTACGGCGTGGAGTGTGCAAACGAGTAAACAAGCTAGAATCTTACACTTGAGCTGTGAAAGAAGGTGTAATAAAAGAATGATTTCACAGTAGGTACGCTTGCGAGATGTGATGGTGTACATTATTTTTAGACAGCAAAAGAACACGTGACCCGCTACGGACACGCTGAACTATTTGGTGGAGTATTTTTATCTGTTTCACTCTAAATTAATCTTCTGCAGCTTATCATCTACCTGTCAATAGTGTGCAGTTTAATTCGCGTTGAATGATTACATTTTCTCACACCTTTCCTTCGTCTTTTTTTTCTCTCTCTCACTGTTTGCAGAATTATTCACGAAAGTGGCTTTACGTCAGAGGATTTCAAACAGTATAGACCAGTAGTGTACAGCAACACAATACAATCACTAGTTGCAATACTGCGAGCGATGCCAAACCTAAGCATTGCGTTCGGGAATAACGAACGAGAGGTAAGCAATTTTATATTTCTTTTTATGTTGTTAATGTTATTTTTTTTGGTTTGATTTTTAGTGCTTTTGATTCGATTCGAGATGAGAACCACAACCATTCAGTTGGTGTAAAGTAGCACGCCGTACCTCGTAACAGAAAATCAATCATTTCATGTGCAAAACCATTTAATAATACGTACATACGTGATTGCAATTCGAAATTGTCACACTCGCTTATGGGCGCTCGTAACACAATACAGCCTCGCGCCACACGTTTCTCACGATCACTATGAAAGTGATGAAGTGTCACCGGAAATCGGAATCCCATCGCTGTGGTTAGATGCTAGTGCTGTGTACTGACACAAAACCGAAAACCGTTCGTGTGCCAATACAGAACGGATGACTGCGCATCAGTTGTATGCTATGGGGTGGCAGAACGTGTCAACGGTTGGTGTTGGGTGTCGTATACGGTATTGTGGTTTTTCACCTTCGTTTGATGGCGAGCGGTGCCAGTCAACATTAAGAGGGGGGGTTACACGTGAAGCAAACGTGCTCACACACTGCGCTACCGTTTTTCCAGTGCGTTTATCCAGCCTGTGGTTAGGAACTGGTTTGTCTACAGCTGTGAAGTTCTACCTCTAGGCTAACCTGTCGCGTACTTTTCATTTCAATCAAAACTGGGGTCCTCTATTAAATGTCCATAAATAGGTGAAAGAACGCAGTCGAGATGCTCTAATGGCTATTTCACTTTCGTATTTCAATTTTTCCCACAGTGTGACGCAAAGATGGTGTTTGACGTAGTACAGCGGATGCACGACACAGAACCATTCTCGGAGGATCTGCTATTAGCGATGAAAAGACTGTGGTCGGATTCTGGCGTGCAGGAGTGCTTCTGCCGCAGCAACGAGTATCAGTTGAACGATTCCGCAAAATAGTGAGTACATCTAAACAAAAAAACATCCAACCCCTTCTCATAAACATGAACTTAATTAATTTGAACCTTCGTTTATACATAATAGTGTCTTATCTTACTTTATTTAACATTTAATGGTATATGTACATAAGCTTATTCGTGTCTCTATCGAGAACCGTTCACATTGATTAGCTGGAGTCAAACGCGTACTTGATACTGGCAGGGGTACAGGAAGCTCCTGTTTTGCAGTTGCCGCTTGGTTGCAACGCACCTCCTTAACTGGTCCGCTCGGTAAGCTTAAACTTGAGCGGTTTGTCGGGAATGTACGTGGGGTTCACCTTGTACGTAAGCTTCTCGTAGTTATACTCCACCTGGTACCGCCGGAAGAGCTATAATGAAGCGTTTTGGGAGAGAAATAAACCGCCCAAAGGTAGGCAATCCGCAAAACATGGTTAGTCGTTATATCTCACTCGGAGCAAACCGCAAACAACACGTACCTTAGAGAGCAGTATCTGCAGTTCGCACTCAGCAAATCGTCGCCCAATGCAGGTCCGCCGGCCGTATCCGAACGGTAAGCTAACGTACGGGTGAATCTTCTGGCCAGCGTGTGGACAGCCCGAGTGTTCCTTTAGCTCGCCTCGCTTCAGCCACCGCTCCGGGACGAAACGATCCGGTTCGGGGAAGTACTGCTGCAGGTTCGAGACGACCAGATGCGGGAATATAACGTGTGTCTGCAAAGTGAAATGATTTATGTGAGCATTTAAAGGGTTACTTTATCCGGAAAAGTGTCCACGGGTGTGCTTACTCCTTTTGGAATATGGTAACCACCGATAACGGCATCTGTCTGCAGGCTACGCCCATTTCCAATTACCACCGGATACATTCTGAAGTTGAAACAAACCCAGTGTAAATTTAGTACTTAAAACTGATGCACCCCAAACCAGGTGTGATGTGTAACAATCAACCTACCGCAGCGTTTCCTTAATGCAGGCCCGAAGATAAGGCATGGTTTCGAGCATCGATATCGTAAACTTCGTGTCCGGGGACGGCATACTGCGCTTGATCTCGTTGAACAGGATCTCCTGCTTGTCTGGATTTTGACTGAGCTGGTAAATCGTAGATGTCGCCGCTACCGATGTCTGGTCGGAAAAGAAACAACAAATGCGCTGTTACACTGTCACGGTAGCGCTCACCACTTGAACACTTACCGTATCAACGCCAACCATTATCAGATCGAGCGCAAGCACTGCCGCAATCTTTGGATTGTTCGTCTTTTGTAGTATTCGCTCGACCAGCGAGATACACTCTTCGCTTTTCTGCTCCGTGCTGCTGTTCATCTTCTCCATCGCAATGTTGATGTGACGCATGCAAAGTCTTTTTTTTTCAGAAAGGAAAGAAAAAAAAGGAAACGTTAGATTGTTGCTAAGAAGCAGCTGTACCGGTTAGGGTGTGGTAGGACCACCTACTCTCGGAATGTGTCCAGCGCGCCGATGTAGTTTTTGTACGCGGTCGTCTCGTAGATGCGCCAGATCGGCATCCGCAGCTCGACCTCGGCCACGGTCCAGAAGAAGGTGTTGATGGAATGAATCATGCGCTTCGACTCGTCGTTGCCATCCTTCGACACACAGCCGAGACGTGTATCGAGTGCCACCCGGCCGATTGCTGTGCGGGAGGGTCATAGAGCGGTGTGTGGTTGTTTTTTTTTAATAAGCAGGAAATAATTCGACAAATGCAGTGTTAATTTCGTAGCTAATTTCGAATAAATGAAGTAGGACATGGACGCCTTCTCTGTCTATATACATCTGACAAGTAATGATTTTCTTTTGAGTGAGTAAACGCGTAAGATCGAAGCTAATTGAGCATAGTGGTATGCACAAAACAAAATCGAGCCTAATTAATCGTCGTTTACTCTTCTAGACAGTATCACTAGCGTTCGAGGGTTTTACGCCCGGCTCATCAAAGCTTAGAATCGGATAATAAAAATCGGTAATAAGATGCTTACACTCTAGCGCCCATTTGTACAGCTCGTGCAGAAAATCTCCCGGCAGCTCGTTATTTTCGTCACGCATCTCTTGAATCCTGTCGACGGGGAAGAAGCGAGAGAAGAAAGCGATGAGTGTAGGAAGAAATGCTAAGAAGCTTAATTATTCATATATGATAAAAATTTGCAAACGGCTGGTCTGGCTGAACTTTAGTAGGATGGCAGTATGGGGAAAGGAGCAGAGCTAGAGCAAGGGTTTTGTCTTAAAATCAACATTTTTGCAGAACTTTTGGCAATTTGCCTTGGCAGCCGTCTGGGTTGCACAAAACCGGTTAGAATCATGGCGATATTCAGCCAGATTCGTTCTTTTTGTGTAATTGTATCATCGTGCCAAAGACACTAGACAAAGAAGCCATTGACGTCAGTTAAGAAAAAAACAAGTTTTATTCCTACACACGACATTCTCTGTTTGTAACAGCATTCCCAGCTCGTTTGGGTTTAATTTTATTTCTTAAAAAAAAAGCTCGCTTTACGATGGCTCGCAGCAATCGCACCCTGCGTAAAACTGGCTGACTTTGAAACCCCTTCACGGAGGAGATCATGTCCTCGAGATCGCGTGAACTGTACGATCTCTTTTGGGATTCGAAAGATCGACCCATTCGCCTTATCGCTCCCTCTGTAATGCACGCGAAAGATCATCAACCAACCTGCTTTGCTGTAAGCGCGTTGCGTTCGTTTGCTCAACCATGTGTTATAAGACGGCAACATTAGCATCGGAAGCCTTACCTGTCCATGAAGTCACACGATATCTCATCCAATGGCGCGATGTATTTCTTGGCCGTGGAGGGCTGCAGCATCACCTGCTGGACCTGTGCACGAAAGGCATCCCATTTTTCGCCGTGACTGTGTGTGAAGATGTGTTGGTGTAAGATTAAACTTGTCTTTTTTACCGGGCGGTGCAGCTAAGATACTTACACACCGATCAGTCCCATATTGTCACCGAAGAAATCTTTCCGCAGCTTCGATTTGTAGTTGCGCAGTGAAGGCATCGCCGGACGGTGTGGCTGTACATCCTCTCGCTTGAACGTGTCCCGTATGAGATCCGCATCGAACACAAACAGCAGATCCGGATGTCCGATCAGTCCATTAACCTTCGCAATCCGTCCATACTGCCGGTGCAGATCCTGCATTACCTTGTCCAGATCCTCGATCTTGTATTGACCTGTAGATGGAAGGTGTGGGAATACGGGGGGAAATGTTTAAGCCGCACTTTTGAGGAGAGGAAGAACAGAGTGGGAGTGGCTCCTTAACGCTCCACTCTTGGGTATAGTTTCTACCGTTTCACTTTCTGCCTAACAATTCAGTTTCAGCCGAACAAGTGGTAAAGTGTTTAATTTGCCTATAGTATTTGCACTCTTGCCTGCTTGAAGCACACACTTGGTGAAGTTTTTTTTTTTCAATCATCATGAATCATTGGCAATTGCAGACAAAAAAGCCTCTTCATTCACCATTCACAAAACTTAACAAGCATCTTTAAGTTCAACTAAAGATGTGACCATGATGAAGGATGATTTACACAACATCCAAGACATCATTCACTCCCATTAAATTGATAGCGCTCGAGATTGGAACAATTACCGTTTACGTTTTAAGGTACCGCAGGCCGAAGAAAAGCTTACTCATCGTCAAATACTTGCGTCGCGTGACACTGTACCGCCGGTATGGTATGAACCTTCTCAATCACGTTAGAAAACAAAACAAAACCAGCCAAAAAAAAATTACCATCGTTACTCGAGCTACGTGCGCGGGTTCAGTATTCCAACCGGCATTATGCTAATTAATGCGTGTTTGTTGTCCCGACCACAAATTGGAAATCTAAACCCCCCCACCACCTGGTGTGACACCTGGCCAACAAGAAGCGATTAGGGTTCGGTTCGGTGGGATCATCAGGTGTTGAAGCAACGTTGATTCGTCGACAGTCAGAGGGTGTAGTAGCAATGCTATCGTATGTACGCCGGACACGAACCACCAGCTAGCCATAACGATGTCCAACCCCCGAATAACTTCGACGTGAACGGGTGGTCTTTTTTACACATAATTTCCTTTGAAATTTCCTTTGGTGCGCGCGGTATGCCTTTTTTCGCCACGAGGTGGGAAGGTGTCCAAAGATTAGCGCACATTTTGTATGTTATATGTCACCGGGAAATAGGACAATTGTTTGTGTCAACAAAAGTGTGCAAAGTTGTTCCGTTGCTTCCACCACACAGTATTAATTTTTTGGTTTTAATTTGCTGCTAAATGGAGAAGGGGCAAATATGGAGTTGTAAAGTAAAGTTCTTGGCGCGTTTAGTGGTGGACACACTGTTAAAACATGCAACGCCACTGTGTGGTAGTCATTAGGTGTCGGAATTTGCGTCACATGTTGAGGGGTTGAGGAAAAAAATGAGTTTCTAATATTGTGCCGGAAATCTGTTCGTCTGTGATCCCTTAGCGACTGTGCAGTTCATTAGAAACTAGCTAGAAACTGGTTTGTGAATTATGTAAGGTACAACAAAAAAACAGTTCCCTCTCATTAAGTCGTTCATTCGCTAAAACCAATTAGTCGAGTTTTTAAGGTTCAAGCTTGTGGCTAGGATGACGTGAAGAAAGAAAACTCATACCACCACCACTAATACCACAAAACAACCTATTTTTCACGTGTAGCACCTTTGGGGCAAGCATGTTGCTACACATTTGTAGACATTAGACATTGCCTTTACAAAAATCATAAAATATTCCAGGCATTTGCTGAAACCCATAGGACACTATTACAAGCAGAGGCGCTGCTAGACGCTCCTAGGTCCACATTGACACACCTTTGCTTGCCACGCGGTGCTTGAACAGCTTGAAGCCGTGTGTGCCGGAGGGATAGAGCTACGGTGGTCGCTCCCACTGTGCTGTGTGGTCTTTGTCAGGTAATTGCCAAATGTCACCACCAGCGACCAACTACACACCCGAGGAGGGTAGTAAACCCGTTCTTCAAAATTGCCACGTGTTGAGGTTTGAGGAAGCTTCTAATGGTTTTGTAAAGTGCTTCTTCGCTAACTGGCATGGGGAGCAGCGCGTTTGGATGAGGCAAGAATTGTGCATATTTAGCTTCTGTGCTTTATTCAACGTCTTGAGTGCGAATGTTAAGGGTATGAATTGGATGTTCCTGGAATGGAGGTGTAGGTTTTTTTTTTTGGGAAACATTCCCCTTTGTACTAAGCTGAACAGAACATTGGTGGCGATTTTACACGATTAATACTTTCGCCTGTAGTTTGTTAAATGTTTAAGCTTCTCAACTCGCTATACCGAAACAGACCCGTAGCAAAGCTAATCACTTCTGCTTCCCTTTACGTAACAATTTAATTTTGCCTTCAAAACGTTAAGCAAATGTTACGGTCTTTGCAAACCCTCCTCCCGCGTTTGCAACGCCTGCGGTGTAACTGAGACCCCGCCGAAAAAGCGGCATGCGGCATAGCACTGCAATGGAGGGTGCTAACGAGGACATCAGGCCACACACACACACACACAGACAAGACACTTTCGCGATGCGAAAGAGTCAGTTTATTGATTTCGTCAAATGCCGGTGGCAAGCTTGATGAGGCGAGAAAGAACTGAAGTGGCCGGTCGTGCACTCTCACTTTCTTCGGGCACCTTTATGCGACTTCCAGGTAAACGGCGACGATTTTGCAAGAGGTCGCTTAAATCATTCATCTTCGTTCATAACAGTTTGCCCGAAACGGAGGCAGCGTCAATGAGCTGGCTAATGTGTGACTGTTAAGCATGATAGTTGTCTCGTGTCGTCCATTGTTATGGGAAGTTGACCTCTCGAACCGCCCTTTGAGCTCTGGAAGGCTCCGGTACACAGCACCTCTGTTGCGATCCCGCAGCAAAATCCCGAAGGCTGCACATTAATCGATAACAAATGACGCTACCGGCAAATGTGTGGTAACTGTGTCATTGGGACAGTTCGCGATGCATATTTGTACACCTTTGTGTGACCCCAAGCCCAATTTTCTTCGACAGTCTGGTGGAAGACAGGTATAAGGGGGTTGATTACATGATCCCGCGTGTAAACAGTACAACAGCACAACAAGAGAAATTGAACGCGCGTCCGGTGCGCCCGTCGCGTTTATGGTACGCATCTTTTGTGATCTTCTCCAAAAAAAAATGTGGTGCGGGGGGAATGTTGCAGACAGTTCCAAATAAAGTGAACAAGCAAGCGCTCCCTTTTGACCGCCCGTTTGAACAAAAATTCGTCAAGAAATTATGTAAACTTGCTTCCCATTGGTGACCAGAAGGCTCCCGTGGCACATTTCACAATCGCATCAGCGATGTTGGTGGCGATGTGTTGCATGCACTTCTGTCGGTATCCCGCATCTCTTTGCGGTGACCCACTCTCTTTATGAGTGGTTTATTTGTGACAAACCCGACTGGTGAGTTATTAAGCATTCGTGCTTTCCCTCCCCGCAATTGGCATCTCAGGTAACGAAGGGAATCGTAATGTCTGACATTGTTCCGTGACCAAACCATGACCGGGTTCGATGTGATTCGCTGGGCTGTGGTGTAAGTGTTTGTTTTTTTTTTACTTTTGTGGGATGCCGGTCCTTTCTTGCACTCGAGCTTTCGTCGACTCTTGGAAAAAGGGCACTCGGCAAACTTGAGTCTGTCATTTGTAGCAGTAACAGTACACTAAATCTGTCCAACTACTGGGAAGAAATCAAACAAATCTTTTCTTCACAAGACGCATGATTATGTTACTGTCACAGCAGGAAAATTTAATAACGCAAAATGTGTGACCCAGTGAGGGGTACGGGGTACACATTTGTATGCAATGTAAACAACAGCCCAACTCCGTGTCGTAGAGCGCGCCAACACAAGAGACCATTAAATCATGGTTCATGTACAAGAGCTGTTGTTATCTCATCGCTGTTTGCAGTCTCGGCGGAATCGGTTCCGTTACGCGGGGGTGTGAGACTGGGGGAGGGGTTTCTGTGACTAAGTCGGCTTGGTTTTTTTGTGTGTCCACCTCGCAGGTATATGCGGAACAGTTATTTGCTTTGAAATTTGCCTGTTGCTTAATTTTGTGCAAATTGATTTGCCAAGATAATTGTACAAGTTTAGGCGAACGAACGAATGTTTTGTTGTTTCCTTTTTCTTACCGAGGCTTATAAAAAGAATTTAAAATAGATTGCTTAATAACTAATAGAAATAACATTCCAGCTGGCATAGATAACAAGCTCTCTGTATCTGTACAGCAAGTGATCTTAATTTTCCACGGTAATTGGAAAAATGGTTTCAAAATCGAATTCGATTTTTGCAGCCACATTCGCACGCGTGTTCTCCATTCGATGTAATAACAATTGATGAATCGATTGTGAAATGAGCACAATCGAACCCCCAAATGGCTGGAGATGGTGGTGAACGGTAATCAAATGGAAATGGATCATATTTTCCTCGTCGATACGACGTTGTACACTCACCTGCTGCTCCATTACTTTCATCCTACGTGGAGAGGGCAAAATGGATGGAAGCAGGTGAAGACCACACATAACTAACTCGTTACATGAGTGCAACATGCACGGTAAGCAACCGGCAACGCTGTGTGTAGGTGTGTGCTGTATCGCTGCTGTGTACCAGTTTTGTGGTCGTTACGACTTCAACAATCGACCAGAGATGCATTTTCCGGTAAGGTTGTGTGCGCTGGTTTTCCCCCTTGTTGTGCCGATTGCAAAATTCAATTCAAAACTCGCCCGTGCCCCGCGAAATGGGCGTACTTCCCCTTTTTTTTTAATACAAAAAAAACCTCGGTATGCTCTGTCTGTGTTTCCTACGAACCGTTTGTATAGACATACTGGCGCCAACGATTATTTTCCCACCACCCAGTTTTGTAGCGTGCTTTGTTGCAGCATTGACTTTAGTGTCACTTTCTTCGTGACTTTCTCGTAAGCACACGTGGAGAGGTTGTGCGGAGAAGATTACGAAGCGGAACCAGCGACTGATCCGCTCTAAGAGTTTGTCCGTGGTGACCGTGGCCTTGGAAAAACATATTTCCAAACAAGTTTCCGGGTTTCGGCCCAATGCTAGGTGCCAATGCTTACTGGATCATACCAGTTTTTTTCTTCAACATTCGTTTAAACCGGTTTTCTAGTTTGGATATTATGTGGACCATGACTTTAGGAAGGAACCATAGGAAGTTTGTTTGTGATAAGAGTTGAAGGTTAAGCGCGGTGTTTTACAGGAATAGCAAAGATACTTCAAGGTGATGAGACACTTGACACTGTCCAATTTATGTATCCACAAGCTGTTATCAGTTTCAGAAGAAGTCTTTAATGTGTCTTCTGAATATCTTGCATTTATACCTCACACAACATGTGATTGTTTTCCTGTAATGTTAATGGTTTTATACCCACCATGAAGAACTCCTCAGTTTGCACACTTACCAATTATTGGAGCAAAGCGCCAAGAGTTCCCGATCATCGGCAAACCTTTCGGACCCGGCACATCGCTGTACGGTCTTGCATGGGAGAATTGTTCGTTCAGGGTCTGCTGCTGCTGCTGCTGGATCGTGGGCTCTAGTAGGGCCGCCGTTGCCGTGGTTGCCTCGTTGGGTAGCACATTCAAAGCCGACGAAAAGGCGGATCTCTTCAGTAAAGAGTTGGCTATTCTCTGCCCAACCATACTGCTGCTAGCGTTAGGATCTGTCTGTAGAAGGGAAGATAGTAACAAGATGGATTATTGTCAACTGAATTGATTGCTGCCAACAGACAAGGTTTCAGCGAAGATGAATGCAAAATTTAAATAAACAACAAAAGGAAGAAAAAAGACGCGTAGCATAAATTAAATCCACACCATCCTGGCATTGACCTACGCGCGCGCTCGATTTGACATTCCCCGAGTGTGTTCACTCTTACTCGACTGGTTGGTGGCATTGCAGATTGCTGCCGTTCGATTCCGACAACGAACGACCGACCGACCGACCGGTTTAGGTGGCCTTTTTTTTTGTTTAGCTATGGTGCTTTTCATCTACTGAACGCAATTTCGAGCGGAAAATGAAAGCTCCCACGGGTGTGTGTGGAAGACGGTAGAAGACGATGATGATTTTTGGCGCTTCAAAGCTGTTACGAAAATGGGAAGTCATTCATTTCGATCTTCCGTTCCGATGGTCGTCGGTTGATCGGTTTTGATGTGCGTTTTTTTTTTTGTTTTTTGGCTTCTTCATTGCCACCCGACCCTCGGGCGACTTATTATGAAACCGAAGACGGCTTTTACTGCACCGTGTCCAACGCTAGGCACATTCGATGATCGATGATAAATCGAAATGTTAGCAACTCGGAAAAATGGGGAAAAAAAAAATCTTAATGCTGGCAAAACATTTCGCATTCGAATTTATGCCACGATAAATCATGTTTTCGTATCGCAATTCTCCCCTCTCCCCCACCCCCTCAACAATATCAAACCGATTTGTCGATTTGTTTTTTCGTTCCGTTTTGTAACTGATGCGTTCTTACTGACATCAGCTTGCGCTCATAAATATTCTATCCGCGTAAATCGACGGATTTTTTTTTTGAAAATTAAGAATGAAAAATTAATCTTCATCTTCGTGTATGAGACAATCGTATTTTATTTTGGGTGCCAATCTTCAATCAAAAATTTACAAAAAGCTTGTAAAAAAGTTCAGTGAGTAGGAACAGTTCAGCGTGGAAATGACGGTGTTTTGGAAAGAAAATGTGAATAACTTTACTTAAGCTCCGGGCAGCTGCAGGATGTTATGATACATGCGAGGAAGGTTTCCTCTTTTTTTCCTCCCGCAAGTCAATAATGATATTTCACGCGTTTTTTTCTTCTTCTCTGGAAGTAGAGAGGTAAATTAGCGTTTTGTGATGGTTCAGTCATTACGTGGATTGTTCGCGTTTGGGGGCTTCTTTTCTTGTGTGGATGTTGTTTCCCCCCCACCTAAACAAAATTAATAGACCTCCATTTTGTCTCTGGGCGATGGTTGTTATGTAAATCCGTTTATTGTCAGACATGTGAAAAGTCCAATCTTTTGCGAGGTGCCCTAAGTTAGGGGAAAGACATGTCAGGTGAGATTTCAACTAAATTTTAGTTCATCAACATCATCATCATCTGCACAGTTGCTGGACCCTGGGCTGATATCGCATTTTTCATGAATCATTATCTTCCATGGCAGCCAAAGATGACCTTTAAGTTAATCTGAAATTTGAGAAGTGTCGGCTTTTCAGGTTTTATTGGGTGGCAATCGCCAATTATCTTATCTAAATAAATCTGCTAGCAAAATGAAAAACGAAGAACTGGCCTCGGACGGCTTACCCTCTTCTTCTTGGCCAATCACACAGACATCAATTGCGCTACAACATTTGCTAAAATACTCGAACAACTCTTGAGAGTGCGTAAAACAAGCTAAACTTAATTAAAAGTCATTAAAAAACACAGCTCTGCCAACCAGTTGATAGTAAAACGGCCAATTGAAAGTCATTTTTTAAAGGTTAAATTTGGAAACAATGAACCATTGTTTTTTACAACATTCAACGAATCACTTGAAGGCACATCAAAAATGTATTACGGCACACGCTTCTCTCCAGCACATGTTGTTGTAGTAATTTCGATGAAATAGTTATATTTGGGAACATATCATCATAAATGCTTTATACAGCGAAGGAAAATCGCACAAAAGTTGTGTGGGGGTCGAAGAAAATTTTAAATATTTGATTAACCTCGCTGAATGTTTCGTTAAACTTCCAACCCTCTGCAAAAGCATCTCAACTGTTGGCAAAACAACATTCCATGAATATTCCAAGCCTCCTAACACATCTGGGCACCCAAAAATAAACCCCCGTCCTGGCGCGTTTGCGTCACTGTCGCCGGCCGGAAATCGAGAGTCGCACGAGGGCCCTTTTCTTCGCCTCGCGCACCTAACCTTGCCGAGAAAACTTAAGACACCCGTGGGAGAGCTGCACATAGTGTTCAGAGCTTTATAAACCCTCGAGACGCTCGGGTATACACCCTTATTTTTGGGCTGGACAAAACCCTTGAAAAGCAAACAAAACTGTTGAAAGCAACACCACCACATCGCCGCCAGTTTCGGGCCCGCATGCCAGGAGAGAAAGTTTGGCCAGTTTATGTTGTTGTTGTTGGGGACAAGCCTTGAGATGGGATGAAAAGTTGGTGGAGAATGGTACGGCTTTTTAGTCCGCTTCGCTATGTGGCTAAAGACAGTTGGGAATGGTTGCCAAATTAGCGTGCGTTCCAAAAGTTCACGCCGGCAATCGTTATCCATCGCTGGTGGAATGGCCTCGAGAAGTTTTTGGACAGGTGAAGTCGAAAAAAAAAACTACCGAAACAATCACAAAACTGATGCATGTCTGTGAGCGAGTTTGCGTTGTGTTTTATTTTTGCAAAGACCGGTACGTTGTCCGGATTCAATACGTGTCATGTGCTTTCATTTTGCTTATAATGTGCAGCGCACAATACTCCTTGGACGAGTTTTGTGCAACTTTTCGGCACAGAGTGCGTTAAACGTGAACCAGCGCGTCTGGTTCTTGATAGCGCGTAAACCTTCGCGTGCGTGGAAGGGCTTGTTTTTACATTTTTGCGAAAGTAACCCCAGACCAACCACTGGTGTATGTATACCACTGTACCACATGGTTATGGTTATTTTGTATCTTTCCAGCCCAGTAGCACTGTTGCACTGTTTTTGGGAATGGGCTTACCAACAAGATCAGGCTCTAAGCGAAAGCTTGATTAAACGGTTGTGAGTATTTGCACACCACCAACACTGCACACTCACAACGCTAGCGTAAACCACGAACCCCAGGTGTTGATCCCCTCCTCATACGAGTTGCCCGGTGTGTCTAGGCGATAGTGTCGAAGTTAGTTCGAGATCAACTAATCAACCTAGACCTCGAACCGTCACCGGGGGGAGAACTGGTTTAGTGACGGCACCAGTCATGGTAGACATTCGAGCCTTTGTATACTGCACGGTAAAAAGGTCCCAATTCGAAACGGTTTTTTCTTTATTTTGTTTGGTGCGTGTATTTTGAATCGTTGATGGACCACATTCTCTAAAAACGGCGGACCTTCGTCTGACGAGCTAGTCTTATTGGGAAGGGTTGGGCATTCGATTACGCAACAGAAAGTGGGTTGAATTTTACTTTCATGATGATGAGCTCTAAGCACCAAGAAAGTGGGGGGATTAGTTTCCGTTCAGCCAGTTCCACCACATTGTGTGGAGGGGCAAAGCGATCGCAATACATTCATTGCCTTGGCGGTGGATGGCAAAGCGTTTTTTTTTACATCGTGAGATCTTTATTTATTGCATTCCCATAATGGAAAACTTTGCGATGTAAAACTATGCATTTGTGATGTTGTTAATGAAAACAATAAAAAAAAACCCATGAAGGTCGCAGCTGCAATAAAAAAAACGCATCAAAAGTAACAATACGCGCACATATTTGCATCAGCAAGAGGCAAACAGGTGTTTGTTGGCACACCTCGTTCTTGGTGGATAGTCAAGTAAAACGGCAAAGGTACTGTTTTAAGTGGTAAAATAACACAACAAGCTTAACAGAGAGGGACAAACAAGTAGTTGCCTCGCCCCATCTCTATGCTGGACAGTCAACCCATCTTAAACGGTTGCGTTTCGCTGTGTTTCGAAGGTCAATTAAAAACTGTGACAAAGCATGGATTGTCGGCCACTTACTTCCTTATTTTGAATTCACACACAACGCACCACTGAAAATCACAAAACACGCTCGGCAAAATACGATCAGCTCCACAATCGCATACACCTGCGGCCTATTGTTCGGGTAGGAAAAAATCGGTTTCGGATGAGAAGGAATCGTTGGACTGGTGGACCACCTTCTTCTACAAAAGCTGGTAAAGCTTGTTGGAGCACTACGAAGGGTTTGGTTTGTTGGTGCCTTTAACGACGCTTCGACGATGCGATGCAAAGTGAAAACTTAAACACACAATTGCACATAAACCACGATGTCACCAATAGGAAGACGAATTTTCACTCAACCTAACCACGATCGATAGATGGGAAAGTAAAACCAGCACACTCTGATCTGATACTCAAGTATCGATGTTTTGTTGTTTAGTTATCACTTTCGCTTCTAAACGTGTAAGATATTATGCGTCGCGCTGGGAAGCTTCTAACTGATCGTTTTCGCGATCAGTTTCATTTTCTAGGGTGAAATCGAAAGCACACGACTAGTAGGTTATAAACAATTTTGTTTAGCAAGTTTTTTAAAATTCACCAAGAGTAAAGAACAAAGTTAAACAGAACTGAAGCATCAAAGTGCGTACCGAAACGAATGACCGACGCACGGTGAGAAGATTACTGTGCCGCGCAAACACTACCGCTCGCTACGAGGTACCGATTTTAATTGAAGGCGAAAATGGTCACGATCTTTTCTTCGATTGCTGGGTCGCGCGCGCTCTCCGGGTGCCAAGAAACTGAGGGCGTCTTGTTGCGCCGTTGCCGTTCGTTTGGCGTAGCGGGGGTAATTTTTCTCGGAGGGGCGAACGCGCGTATGTTGCATGGTTTGCGTCGTCGTTTTCGTCGTCGTCGCTTAAGCTGTGGGCGATCACGCAAAATCTCCTCCTCTCCCCCCCTCCTCGTTGCAGGACGGTTAGGAGGGGGTTTCAGAAACGAACCAGTCGCAACTTTAGCGACGATTTTGAGACGGCGATGTGACTTGATCTTGGAAGGGTTTTAAGGATCGGGGCTGATTTTTTGGGTGTTTCTTTTTTGGGAGCAGCTGTTGTTGTTGCGCGATTTTGCGGGTCGATGGGATGCGTGTGCGATGCAACAAGTGGGATTTTGTTCGGTGGGCGGTTGGCATATCATTAAGCCGATTGTATGCAGAAAGATATTAATATTCTAAAAAACTCAAAAAAGGTTTTTTTAGAGGGTTTTGTATTTTTAAGTCAAAATAATGTTGTTGGTATGAAACACGCTCACAAACTACGCCAAGTGGTACCGTCCAGTTTAACACAAACAATTACGCTCGGGAGAATAGCTCCATCAACTCAGTTAAAATATGGACCGGTATCCGAAGGTCTCGCTGCTGCCGGTTCTAAGCGAACACATGAGGACATTCTATTTTATCCCCTCCACACACATACACAGAACGTTGTCTTTTGCGACAGTTGCAGCAAGCTTGTGCAGTCAGCAATGGTGTGCAAAGAAATTGAGAAAAACCGGTTCGTTACACTCTTGTTGTTTTTTTTTCGGTGTTGTCTGCCTTTTTATATGGGAATTGCTATCGTTTCCTTTTATTGTTTGCGATCCCTCCTGTTTGCTTAAAAATATATGGAAAAAAGCATCAGTGCTTGGTTTTGCGAATTCATTTTCAACCAAGATTATTTAAAAAAAACCGTTCCAAAACATTATTTGTCATAAGCAAATGATGGTGCCAGCTGATATAGGCGTTAGTTTTGCCAAACTACTTTTAAATGTTTTGAATAAAATATTGCGCACCACGATAAAAGTTTCCAAATGAAGGTTTTTTTTTAAATAATAGTTATACCGACCTTTCTTTCGTTATGTTTTTATCACATAGCATGATGCAATATATTTTCTGTATGCAATAATTTCAAATATTTGTTTGTTTGAAAATAATGCTTAATTCAGTGTATTGACAATTCTTCAGATTTCATTTTTAATGGCGCTCCTTCGAGCCTGTCGCATAGTGTAGTCGTCATACATGAGGCTTTTGCAACCCATTCGTACTTAGTTCAAACCGAAAATGGACCGCCGTGCCCTCTACGTTTTCACTGATGTTACTATGAGTTTTATTATAAGTTGCAGAAAGTTGCTCTACGGCAACTAGGGGGAGATTTTAGATAAACCAACAAAGAATGATAGCAATCTTGTAGAATAGAAATTAGGTAACTGGAACAACATGTAATGAGGTAAAGAAAGGGATGTTTTCCACAATATTCAAGTCCTGTTCTCATTAGTTACACGTATTTTGTAATCCTACTGGTTGCTAATTGGTGTTTTATCTTATTTGAAACAAAAATAACTGAAAGATGCAATCGAAAACTGTTCCCGAGACCCGTTACGAACTCGTATTTTCTACCAACCATGCGAAACCGGGTAGCATACGTGCCTATTCTGCACCCTTTTGGCGTTGACCTATGTAGTGAGGATCGTGCAAAGACGCCACCAAATGGATTGGAGCAAACCCCCGCAAACAAGACATATTGGCCCATCATCTTAGCTGTGTCGTGGTATAAACTTTAGAAAAAAATGCCTCCTCACCCCTAATCGTACGAAAGTGACACGCACGCGAACGATAATATGACGGTTGATTCTCCTGACGATTTCCCACTACTCCAGGAGGCAGTGATTTTGTTCGCAGTGTGTCACACCACAGTAGGCATAGCACGAAATGATGGTACGTCTACCGTAAGGTGCCGGATTCCGTCGCTTGCTGCCATTTTAAAATGTGTGTTAATGTACGCCAACTCTACTGGCATATGTGTTGCATGATTGGTACATTTTGCAATGCAATCGGACTGTGTTTGTGGAGATGTTCCAGACGAGAACTGTTAATGTGGTATAAGGATGGGTAACAACAAATCCGATAGGAGGATGCACTTTGGTTCGCCGCTCGGTTGTAACGATTTAGCGCTAGTGCGCCAGTGTTGCATAAGTATGGGGAAGAAAGGGCTCAACCGTCTGGCACGCGGCGAGGGTGGTGAGCTTATGACGATGTAAAAATAAGACACAACAACGAAAAAAAAGGTAGTAGCACCAGCGGCAGGAGCAAAAGGCGAGACCCTAAAAACCTAAAAACACAGTACTGTTGGTGCATGACGAAACGGGAGAGTTAGGTGGGGTTTGTATGTTTTATTCGTACCTTCGTACCAGCCCTTTTGTGTGCAATTCCGTTTTGCCACTTTTTCGCTAATGAAAGTCGTAAGAAAAGGTGTATAATCGATGTTATCCGTCCGAGAGCTTTAAGTCGATCGACGTTACGATGGTCCATTTTCCAGCGACTAAAGTGTTTTTCCATGGGTGTGTATCTGTTTATTAGAAAAATGCGTGACGGAGTACTATTCTCTACATGATCAATCCGTCTGTCAATAGAAGCGTCCCATATTACTGCACACGAGTAAACCGCGTGTGCACGATCGAATAGAAAAGGGAAATCCCCCCTTTTAGCATGATCGCCTACAAACACCTTCGCTTTTCCAACAACGTGCCAAATAGCAAATCGTTCCTTCATCTAATCGAATTTTTAACGCAGGAATGGAAGGGAAAATTGTTATGGAATAACTTTAACACCTTTTCAACTGCCGCACACGCAGACCCACACACACACACGCATCATATGAAAGGGAAGGTGTATTACAATTGTCTCTGGAGCTTCAGAATGTACGTGAAATAAGTAAGCATTTGTATCGATGATGGTGATGATGATCCACACGCACAGAGTGGGATAGGCAAGGAAACGATTGCATTCTCGTAACAGACGGGTAGTGGCGGCAAATGGATGTTGTACTTTATTATTGCATACATTTGTTTGAAAGTGTATTAGCGCGCATATGAACGCCGAGCGCTCTAATAAAATGCGTTGCGAACGGGAAATGTTGGTAAAGAATGTTTTTTATTCCATTTTCATCGATGGTGACGAAATGGAATAATATAATATAACACACAAAACGATTATTTTTGCTGCCGACAACGAACTTTATCTACAAAAAAAAAAAAACAACTCAACAATGCGCTTTCAAAAAAAAGTCGAAATATTGCATTGCTTCGCCGATGTGACGCACACGTGTAAGCCGTAGCTACACACTACCATCCTTTGAATTTCGCCGTAAACTTCAAACTGTGACAATTTAATAATTTAAACTAATAGGGAAACATCGAATTGAAACAGTTGTTTGCATACACAGCTCCATTTGTGGGTCAGTTTCTCCACCAACACACAAACACACATAACATTATGTCACGATTATATGCGGTGCTACGCAATGCAGTAAAGCACCACACACGGACCCTTTTTGGGGGAGAGAACTGTTCAATGTTTGTGTTTCTATGGGGTCCCTCCAGAAAAAAAAGAACGGTTGTATTAATGCCAGTACCCTTTTGGCGCGGATAGGGATGGGACAATTGCAATTCCAGGGGGGTACCAACCGTTTTCGGCAAGATGATAAACAGTGTGCAAACAATTCAACCCATAGCACTGTATGTGCGCTTTCCTTTTTAGGAGGAGGGATGGGGGTGGTGCAATGTGGTATCGTCGGAAGCTGCGGGTGTGTTTCGTTGCGCCTTCGAATTGGTCACGAGATTGCGATCGATTTTTCAAATATTGAAATGGTTGTGGTTCGAAAATTTGCACACCGCTTTTGGGCGAGCGACGAGTGCGCACTCGTTAACGTTCACTTTCATTGTGCGATGCAAATCGAAAGTATGTGTGTGTGTATGGTTGGAATTGGCGCAATGCAAACGACTTCATCTAACGGAATGTCTTTTAAAAAAGGGGAAGTTTTTGAATGTATCTGCTTCCCTGTTTTCATTTTTATTTTTGACACACAAGAAGGAAAAGAACCTACACCTACCTACAAGTACATAAAACCTCATTGTAGCCAACGTCAGTTTTAAATAGCCCAAAACACCGTCACTCACCCCCACCCTGACATTATGCAGATAATTTTGCACGATCATCGTCGGGCCGTTTTGTTTTGCAAAATCACCGAAGCTCGCTGCTCCGTAGGCTGTAATAATCGAGTACGATCTAATCGATAGCTTGCCGCACAACCGGACACTTACTAGTCCAAGGTCTTTGTAATAATCTGGCCCTTCGCTCTCGGTGCACAATTACCCATCGTCGAACTTTTTAGCAATCGATCAAAAAGCCTTGAAGCCTGTGCCGGTGAAATGCGAATACAGCTTGTCGCTCTAGCCTGTCATGTTGCATTACATAATCGCTGGTCGGTCTCCTGAGGCCAGCACACTCTCACCTTTCACTGTCACGGTTGTGCTAGGAGCGGTGCACAATACAAAGGAAGCTGTTCCCCGATAGACAACATTCACCCCTTTTGGAAGGAGGGGAGGGGGGGGGGCGTGGGCGTCGAGTGGAGGAGGACCCCCGGGAATGTTTTGATTGTGTCGTCGGGTTGAGATCGAGTTTGCTGATCTTCATTGTCTGGCAATATGATAATATCAAGGAGGCGGGGAGAGGGGGATTGAGGCCGCAACTCCCAAACAAAAGCAACACCCTTTTAATCCACCGCTCTACTTCGGGTGCACCGAGCTTAAATGAAGGGCTATTGTTGAAGATGTCGCCCCGCTTCAAGATATTGTTTGGTATGTCGATCGTACTGAGATGTATTGAAATAAGCGGAGGAAAGGGGGGCTTCTACCTGTTACGACAGATTGACTGTTGCTCCAGTTATGGCCACGCACCGTGATTACCACCACGGACAAACACAGCATCCCATCATGTCTATTGTAACTGATCCTCGCGAATGGGACGCGCTGCCATCAACTCCTCGGTAATACCTCGTTTAAATGTGTGTCATGC
>KB675092.1:0-21432 GCA_000349165.1 Anopheles christyi | reverse complement strand
GCATAAAAAAACAACGCATGATTGCGACGCACCTACGGCACCAACCAAATTGTACTTCCATACCGTTCGTTTGCTACCGTTTCGAGGCCGTTGAAGACCGTTTTGACGGGTTTTTTTTTTAACAGGCAACACAGTGGAACTGTGAAATTATTCGCGTCACACACATCGTCGGCACTCAATTTTCGGGTTGACCAGCAAGCAGGCATTAACAAAAAAACAAAAAAAAGGAAAGGAAACTCACACAAGAAGACACAACCAACAAACAGTACGACGCGTTCATCCGTATAGCCAAACGTCATCGTCCACGCTAAACGTCAACAGCTTGCCGGTCGGTTTGCGAATGGCAACGCTCGAGAGCCATACCGGCCAGGCGTACGAAACTGTAGCAAAGACAGGAAAAATGCACACGACGTACGAAAGATTGACAAAACCCTGAACGGCTCGGGCACGGAATAAGCTAACTACACGCATGTGCTATGGGGAAAAGGTAGGAAATGTAGTTAACAAAAGCCTTTCAAGCATACGTTCCCTTGCCGGGTTGACAATCCCGGGAGACGCGGAAGAGACAAGATTTCACGGCGTTTTTCCTGCACTTTGCTCGGTAACGATGGGATTCGGCAAGTGACATCTTCTTCACTCCATCGGATACTGGCGTTCCCTTCGCCCTGTGGCACCAATCCAGCAGTCCCCAAATTCCGATGCAGGCCAATGTGTGCGAGTGAGTCGAGTGAAAAGGAATCTCATTAATTAATTATAATTTAAGACGAAATGAACCATGCGACAGTTCCGTCGCTCCGGTTTTTATTTGCCCTCCATGTCTCTGTGCGTGTCTCTCTCGGGATGTTTTTTTGTGTGTTTCTTCTGTCGTTTCTTTCACTGCTTCCTCTGTTACTTCTATTCCGGGCGACGGGTCCTGAATGAAGATGCTAACCCGTGTGCACTTGATTTAACGTGCACGCGGAGGTCGTAGAGGAGTTTTGGAGGATCGAGAAAATTGAGAGAACTCGACGCACGCACCGTGTGCATTGGACGCACTTCAGAAAAATGTTCTAATTGAATTTTCCTCCCCACAAATGTCATCCCGTTAGGCCGTCCGTGGGGAACAAAAAGGAACCGTAACTCTTGTTGCCAGGAATTCGGGCAACTGTCACAAAACTCGACCAATTCCATTGACCAGTAAGCTTACGGGTAGTGCTCTTCCGCGTTTGCTTTAATTTGCAATGCGTGAACTGTTTGCAGCCTCGGTTGATCTTTTTTTATGTTCGTTCGGTGACGCAATTCATGCAGAGAATCACAATTGAACATATACGATCGAGCGATCGATCGACCAAGCAGCACACACCACCGGCGAAGAATGCCTCAGCATTGCAACGTGAAGAAAGACGGCCACGAAAACTTGCCAAAATCACGTACAAATCAATTTAATTAATTTACAATTAATTTATCAATGTTCAAATTGATAAATATTTATACTAACCGCTGATTGGAAGTGGTAAGCAGCACGGGAAGAGCGCACAGCAAAACGGCTAACGCTTACGGTCACGCCAAGGCACAGCACCGCGCCAGAGATGCGCCCTCCACGAGCACGACAGGTGAGATCACAATCGACGCTCGATCTTGCGGTTCGCGTTTGTGTGCGATTGAACCCAACGGGAGGGCCAGAAGTGGATCGCTGGTTAGGCTAATCAAATTATAATAAATAATTCCATTAATGACAACATTGCTGGTTTGTTTTTTTTTTTCATTGGAAATCAAACAACCTGTCTGTAACTAGTTTGTTAAACATTGATTAATTAGTCGAGCAAATAGAGCAATATTTGGTGTGTAGAGAAAGTGTTCATACGTAAAGGATTTGAGGGCGACTCAAAAAACCAGTTTAAAGCATTTTTTAGTGTAATTTTAAATTGATTATTTGTTTCAGTATTCAGTGAAGAGTATAAATTAGACAAAATCACATAAATTGAGTCCCAAATTCCATGTTGGTAATTGATGGCATATAGCATTTCGTCCTTCAAACCTTCAGGTTTAAATCAATAAGGCACGGCAGGAGGTCCCCAAAATGTGTGCTCAAAACACAGGAAAGAGAAAAACCTTAGGGTGCATTTGAATAGTTTTGTCAAAAAAATGCGACCGTACTCGACTTCTTGTCCAAACTTCCGATGGGCACGTTCGTAGTCCGTGGACCAGAGCGGAACGGTCGAGACCAACTCCTGTGAAGCGTTCCTAGTTCCAAAAGGATGATACATACATCTTTACGTAGAGCGTGAATCCCTTTCGCCACATGGTTGCTGACGCACTTGAATGCGAATTCATACAATCCTAGATAGATTGTCCTTACGAGAATGTGCCGCATGGAGTTTTGCTTTCGTTTTGGTTTAGGTCTTTTTTTCCTTTCCTGTTGCTCTACCCAAAACCCCATCCGAAAGACATTCCAACGGAACAGCCACCAGACACCATATGCTGCACTGACTGCATCGTTCAATCAATAGTGGCTCATTCAACAAGCCACGATAAGGCCGACGCTTTGCATCGAGCGCCCCATGAGCATGATGGCATGATGTCATCCGGAAAAATTTGGAACACCGCTCCGACTGGACAAATAAATATGTCAACATTTTGTTTGCGTTCCTTGCCTCGCTGCTTTTTTCCTTTCGCAGGGCCACATTCTTCATCGCACAGCACCGACGCTGGTACGTTTCTTCCGTCCAGTTTTGGATTGTCTTTTTTGTTGCGTGTGTTTGTAGTGCAATTTAACTTAAATTGCATCTTGCGCATAATGCAATATTGATCTTCAAGCGGGTGGCAATCTCGAAAGCCTTCTCCCTGTTCGTAAAAGGAGCTTACGGGACGCAAATATGCACTTAATCGGTAGCGGTGCACCTAAAAACAGCAACACTAAGGACATGCGAGAAGTGTCAGAAAGGGGCGAGGATGGACGAGCAAACACATCACACCTTCCTGCACCGCATGATCCACGGTGCAAGTTTCCAGGTGGCATGGGAGAACAATTCCTGAGCGCCTCAATTGAGCCCTGGATGGTGTAGCAATTCCCACGGGCAATTCTCGGTCGCTGATCGATATGCACTGAGCGAAGGGCCTGAGCGATTTGGGGAAAAAGAATGTCTGTACTGTGCGCAGAATGCTATTCTGTCCCAGCTTCCAACGGGCGACAGCGGCAGACGGTACGCGCTCCCCTCCCTGGTAGCCTACCTTAATCGGTTATGATGTGGTCCAGGAGTGTGTCCCAAAAAGGGCACCTATCTACGACCCGCCGATGTTCGATGTGGCTCTGTACAATTTTCCGCCCCAAACAATCGGCAATCGGCGATCAGTGATCTTTGCCAGTGGAGAGTGAGTGGAGCGAGGAAAAAAGTGGATATTTCACTCCAGTTATACCTTTGCTTCCTTCTTCGTGATGAGTTTGTGGTGAAGGTAGGGAGACACCGTAGCTATCCGGACTGCACCTTACCGAACGGGAGCAAAATATCAACCAGAACTTCGCTAAGTGAGCAGCGCACGGTAATATTGAGTAGAGCACAAAAATAAATAACGTTACACATTGAGCATTCCATTCGATCTTTTCACCTTCTCGTTGCACAGTCCCTCCTTGCGTAGTTCGTAGCGTTCCTTCTGCCTTTGGGGAAGCAGTTGAGCATTTGGAAATGATTTATTATGTTGCTGTTTACACTTTGTCGCACTGCTCCTCGATAGACGTACATTTAGAGGTGGACAATCTGGTAGAGTGGTTTTGAAATACTTGATCCGAATACAGTTCAGTGAGGGAAAAAAGCGCCCCAAGTTTGGAGCCATATTTTTGGTAGCTACCAAGCTCTGCGTCGTTGTGCTATCAGAAATTCATATTTTTCCCAAACTCATCATCAATATTATCAGCGTATGGTAGCAGCAAAGCGATGCGATTCACGATTTGATCAGCAAGAAGCGAGGAGAAGACGAAGCAAAACAACCGCATTCGCATGGACTCGGGTGAAGTAGCGAGGATCTCGTATCTCGAATGAGTAATATTTGAGTATAAATGATAAAACGGCACAAAAACAGAACCACTTACTTGGAAAAACGAGAAATCGTACACCGGGGTGCAATTGGACGTCAGGCGCGTACTCATGATAGCAGATTTTTCTTCGGAAATTTGCAGCCCATTCTGCAAGGTTTGGCTGGGTGCGCAAGTACATAAATTATCGGACGAAAAAAAAAAAAACACGGCGGAACCCGACATTGATCGGCGTACTTCCGATTCCCATGAGAAGCGGATTGCATCTTATCGACGGATTTTCTGGTGAATTCAAGGAGTGAACACATTCATGGGACACCCTCGAGACACCCGATACTCGCAAGGGACTATTCAAGATTGGTAGCCGGTTGATACCGTCGTGTTGAAATTTGTTTCAGCTCAAACGCAGTGACTGAGTCAAGAGTAATTGCGCTAAAAATATTTAAAGATTTCAGTTAATTTTATTTTGCAAACATATTTTTGCTCTGCAACAAGTAATAACTCCAAACAAACACAGCAAAGAGCGAATCGAATGGAAAAGCGTGCAAAACTACCCATAAATGCACATGAAATCGCACAACATCAAAACCGATAAAAAAGCAAACATTCTGCCGAAGTTAAAATTGATGGCGCTGGAACAAAATATTGATAAGGAACCTTGTCTCGCCGGGCGATGACTGCACTGCAGGGTCCGGATTTTGGTCTCTTTGAATTAATAATTCATAATGCTATAAAAATGTTGAAGATGATGTCAATAATTTATAAAGATTCGACAAACTCCTTTGCCGATGTGTACGGCCCATGGTTTGAACGGTTCCTGACTCTTCCCGTCTGATCGAGGGATCGTATGCTGCGATAAAAATGCACTTCTCCGTAGACCCTTAACGTTCCTGTGCTTTTTGGGTCCATTATGATGTTTTTCTTCGCTTGGTTTTCCCGATCCGAGAACACTAACTGTTGAGCTCGAGCCGAGCCTGAAGGGCTAGCCTGTTGCACAGTGGAGTCTGTCAGTTAGCTGATGAACAAGTTTCATCACCTTTTCGGAAGGGAAAGGAACGCAGGTGGAGGAGGAGAACTGTTTTTTGATTTCACAATTCAATAAGCACTTTATATTGTGTTTCGTTTGCGAGAACATATCACCTTTACTATAGGCTCGTAAGGCGCCTTCCCAGACGGTGTAGCTGCAACAGGTGAAATGCGACGGTGGCGTTTGTGTGTGTGGTAGAGAAGGCACGGATAGCAGTGGTTTTTTTTTTTTACAGTTTTCCTTGCTTCAAAAGTCGTTCGCTTTTTGCCTAAATCATATGCTTCAATCACAGAATGAACGGGATGCGCAAAGGCTCGGTATCGAATAGTGCTGCTTTTCTGTCGGAGCTTTAGGAAGCGGGCGTGTAGCAAAATCCCTTTGCCCATTAACATAATTGGTATTTTATTCAAATGTCTCAATGTGCATCACACGTGGTTGGCAGGGCAGGTCATAAAAGAAAAAAGAGAAAATGATTCTTCCAATGTTGTGTGAAAAATAATGCTTCGAATCTCTTGCTGGCAGGAGTAAACTATAAATAGCCAGAAAGCGCAATAAGTGTAAAGAACGAGCTTTATGTATATAGAATTTTAAAATGTTGTACCAGTTTCGCACGTTTTTTCCCTCGCTGCATAGAATCGGTCAATCGATTTTCTACATATAAAGGCTTACCTAGATCCTTTTCCAGAATATCCAGCATACTCAGAATCTCTTCTGGGCGATGCCGAAATGAAGCAAAGGGGATGAAATTGATTTCTGCAGGGATAAAAACTAAAGCCGGTACCATATGTTATGTTACTTCATGTGGCGTTGTTGCTACGCATGGACCAGCATACGCACCCTTGCACTCAAGCGTACGCGCGAGTAGGTCATATAATCCTCTCCGTACTAGTGGGTGGGCTTTTGTTTGTTTCGGTTTACTTGCTGCAAGATAAATTTCATTTTTTATGTGTAAAGTCAGTATGCCAGAAGTACTAAAGGTGTGAAAATCTTGCTATACCATGAGGGAAAAAACGTATTTTATCGAAATCGAGGGAGATGTTAGGCAGACTTTGGTGTGAGGAGACAGTGAATGTTTAGTTCACTGAAACAAGGTTATGGAGAGTGGACAAATAAAAATCATTATTTTGTGTGAGGTCATAATACCAACAGAAAAACAAGGTGTTTTCCACAAAGTAAATAGATCAAATATACGACTGCAAAGACCACCGATGAAGATGTTTTGTAGTGTAATCTGACGAAGAACACTTTATCTATCCTTCGTTAACCTTCGTCTCAAGTCGCAAGCGATACGTACGGGAAGCGATACGGGAAAGGGCCACTCAAAGTCAAAGGTTGCGGTCCTAAATCGTACCTCTCTTCCCTCGCACAATACCCAGATTGTACCGGCACTTCTGACGAGCAGGTGGTGTTTGTGTGTACACGGCGTCAAAACGCATGACGTTCAAACCGCACGCACATGATGGATTGTCCATTTGTCCAGATAATAATATTTATATCTCAATTAATGTAATTTATTGTGGACCGCCGTCCCAAATTCAATCCATCCGGAGTGTTACGAGTGCGTCACGTCCCTCTGGGGCAGACCGGCGCTTGACGTTCCAAGGTCCTTTGGCCGAGGGCCAGCCAGCAATTCGGTCGGGGAAAAGGTGCGAACACTGTGCCGTGTGCTTCGAGTAAGCAGAATTTGTTGAAGGCCGTATTTTGCTTTCCCAAGCATTGGAAGGATTCTTTTTTGGAGGAGTTCGTCTTCTCCTGTCCCTCCACAAAAGATCACTTTGCAGTTTTGAAGCAAAAGCAAGATTGATTAAAAGTTGCTCGTAGCGATAAACGGCGGCATTATTGGCGCAGAATGACGATCGGACCTTCGATCTTGGGATGTGTTCGGTTTCGGGAGGGAGTATTTGCCGACGGCATTTGATGATGCGTCCGTTAATAACGATATTCACCGAAATTTATGATCGTTATTATGGAAACTGATCGTCGCATATAGCTGCGTAAAAATGTTGAAGAAAATAATGTTGCCATTTGGGTAGTGTGCTCGAGGCGTTTCGGGATGTGTGAGGATTTTGAGTTGGAGTGCGCACAGAGGAGTGGTTTTGAGAAGAATATGCTAATATAGTATATGACCATAATGTTTAAGCACCCGGCGTCCGAACGAGACGTTGGTAGCCGATGGCTGTGCACATGGAGAAGTCGGACGATCGTCAACTCGCCATTCAGGGAGCTTCAACAACCTTGAGAAACGAGACCAAGATGCAACGCAGGTGAGGAGTTTTCAACGTAAGATCTCGATCTACTTTAAGTGTCCCCGAGGCGATTGGTCAAAATGGAACGATAAGTAACGGTGTACTGTCGGGAATCAAGCGATGAAGATGAAACTTATCGCTCTAGCCTCTCATTATAATAGAGGTCTGTCAAATAGTAGAATTCATTAGGGAACGCCACGATGATTAAGGTTGCCAGAATGCAGGTTAGATCGATCGTAGACCTTCTGATCGGCAACTGTCCTTGTTCGTGGATAGAATCTTTAAAAAGAAACAGTTGAAGGAGGCACTAGGGGGAGGGGTGGGAGAGCACAGAAAAAATCTCAACAACAGCGAGACAGATAAAGCAGAACAGATTAAAAGACAAAGATATTCTCCTTGCGATCGAGTTCTAGCTCCATAAGGCCCTGCTAAGAGACGACGGTCTGTTTTGATTTGTTGTTTTTTTTGTTCTTTGTCGACTATCGACTGTCGACTGTCGACTGACTGTCGTGTGGTGACGGGAAAGGCGGGAGGAAGCAAACCCAAGAGTGGACAGTAATAAATCATTCCCATGTCCTCACGCAGCGCAGCCCGTGGTAGATGGTAAGCCCGTGCAAAAAACAGTATAAAACAGCAAACGTTCACACTCCACAAAAAAACAACAACAAACCTGTCCATCGTCATAACGCAACGCAGGATACCGTAACGGACTGGATGGGCACAGTGTCTCAGCAATTCTGCGCCTCATAAAAATGTGGAGGAAAGCAAAATCTAGTTACACCTTCGCGGTCCTGCTTAGTCCTGCTCTTTCGGTGCGGTGCGAAGAGTGTCGCGGTACCATGGGAAAACGGGCTCGATCGATGATCGGTCGCAGAACGTCCCCCAGGGGCAAACGATCAGGGCCCGTCGATCCGTATGCGGAGCGGCACCCGGTCTGGTGCTTGTAAAACTTTCATCACATCAAAAGCAGTGATATCATTATCGTTGAATGTTATCAAAATATTTCAATAAATTGTCAATAAAACGATTTATCTCAACAAATTTATCTCACATTTATAATGTCGCCAATAACGGAACGGTGGAGACGCAACGGCGAGTGGTCGTAAGCTTGGAAGGCTTCCAGGGCAAGAGTGTACAGCACTCCATCGCTTCGAGATGTCGAGATGTCGCCGGAGCATCGGAGTATCCTCGCTTCGGCGTGCTTCACGATTCGGTGCTCCACCGGCGAGTCCCCGTAGCTCGGTAGCTCATAATAATTTCAGCCCATTCTCGTTGCAAAATATGAACGGAGGTAAGATTTTTTTTCTCTCGTGCTCCATCCCTCGTTTGACTGTTGTATACAAGTGCGTTATATTCCGGTGCCGGTCAGGGGCTTGCAAGCCCGGCGGTAATATTTCGTCACGCTTTTCACCTTCAAAACGGATCAGACAAACGAGACCAAAATCGTGGAGTGCATAGGTGGACAGCAGGTAAAAACAATCCATATTACAGTCTGTATCGTTGCAATCCATCCATCCATCTATGCTGACGATGGGGAGTTTCGATCTCCGGTGCCCTCGGTGGTGCAATTCTGTAGCAACAGCAGCAGCAGCTAAGGATGTATATGCGCCCGCGATACGCATCATGCGGTAGCCACATTCTCAGGATGATGTCTGCAGGCGATGAAGTACACATAAAAAACACTACATCGATCCTTTGGATCCTTAGTAAAGGCGCTTCGCACAAAGTAGTGGCAGCAGGATGTGGAAAAGAGAAAATAATACATGCGAGTGAGACAGCATGTTCAAGTTTGAACAGAACAGGTTGCAGTATAGTTTCAGTCCGAAGGGCTCCGGAAGCTATAGCGCACTCGTCGCATACGGGGCAGATACGTTGTACTGATAAGAGTTTCCTGAACCACATCCACCTTCCTTCGGTTGGTAACGCTCGACTTGCCCTTGGGCGTCTCTGCCTTCCAACGCGGTCGTCCTTACCATTCCATTCAGTGTTTGGAGCAAAAGGTTTTAGGGGATTTTACTGCTCTCCTGGCAAATATCGATCTCTAGAAGAACCGGGCACGATAAGGTAAGAGAATAGGCAAGCATCCTTGCTTTAAGTTTGGAGGGTGCTCACTTGCAACGGAAAGGATCCAACAGGATAAGCAACCAACAGTGCTGTGTTGCCTGGAGGAAAACCATTTTCCAAAACGTATCGAAACGGTTAAAATTTTGCACGCATTTCCTTTTGCCTGGTAGAGACCCAAATTGATCGTTTGTGCATACATTATGCGTTTGGCTGGGGATGGAGCATGAAGCATAAATAAAGTAAAACAATGAGCTCTTTACTTACCCCGCGGCCGAAATAGCATCTACCGCGATGGTAGTGCATTATCGATTCGTAAACATTATTTTTTGGTGAGTAAAGGAAGAAAGAAAAAAAACCATTACGTATTATTCTGCCATGATTTCACACTTTATATCGTCAGTGATGATTTCATGCGCCACGCAGGCGAGCAAGGTGTGCTTGAAGTGCGTAAAAATTACTATCATTCTCGGGCCCACTTCATCCCGGCGATGAATGCGTTTAGGCTACTCGTATTGAAAATCGGAAGCCCTTATTAAACTCCATGGCCCCATGCGTTGGTGCATCGCATTGTATATATATATATACGTGGCTGCACAAACGGGTTTGGTGCGCAACGATGACCCGTTTCAACATTATCCGCGCTATTACTGGAGTGTTTCATCATTGTTATTATGCTTATGCTACCTTCATTTAGTCTCCACTGCCAACAAGCGGCCACTCGATTGGTGTTATTTGCATTCTTTAATAAACGTTTATTTTGATCCGCTTTGATTGGTTTTTGTGTCTTTTGTTGTTGTTGTTGTTGTTTGCACGTTCACCATTCCTTTTTGGCCTGTGAGCATTGAATTGTCCTAAAAGGGACGCCATTAACGAGGGAAAAACGGTAGGAAAAAAGTGTGTTTATGCAAATTTGACGCACCTATAAATATGATGATTTTCCGGTAAAACAAAATGCATTACAATCAGGAGTGATAATCGATCGATTTCGCCATCCCATCCCAACGGAAATTGATTAGATGAAGCATCATCTCCTTTTTTCACTGCGATGTTCAAGCATTGGAAAATGGAGCACAACACTCTAATGGACAAACAGCAGGTCGAGCTTTTGACGCATAAAGATAGCAATAATTAGCTTCATTAAAGGTGGTCTAACGACATGATTTGCTATGATTTGTACAATGGTCAACAAAGCTATCTAGGAGCGCATAGGAAAAAAAGGGCTACGGTTGATAACTCCCCAACTAGATAATGGAACCAGAAAAGAGTTGTCAATAAACTGTCATCTGCTTAGTCCACTCGTGTCCGAACGAGAGAGAAAGGGGGACGGTACAAGATAGTAATGGCAATCATTTGCCACCACTCCGGAACAATAAACCACTTTACGAGGCAAATCGGACTCACACGGGCAAATGGTGGGTGCAAATGGTGGTTGGCTGTGTCTATCTTTTTTGTGTTGTTGCTTTAAATGATAATGATGATGGGGATCGGTACCATTAAAAGGCACTAAATAGTTCTTCAATGTTTTTCGTCCGGTCTCGTCTATCCCCACCGCTAGACCTCGATGTTGTATGTGAGTCAGAATTACGGAGAACCGACCAGGCAGGCACGAGCGTTCAGTGATTTGTGGGCTGGTCCGGTTGCGGGCAATAAATCATAAATAAAATTGGATACTTACCGGACCTAGTCGAGGGTTCAGCAGCCGGTAGCGGGGAACATACACACACATACACAAACACACACACACACAAGGGTTGTGACTCGTAAAACTCGTGTTTATGACGTTTGTGGAACAATGAGGCTATGAAGTGAGACATGGCCACGGTATGATGGTCAGCCGCAGCCGCGGTAATGGGAAGAGAAAGCACAATGGAAATAGTTTGCGATTAAGTTTTCAAACATATGCCACGTAAATTATATGAACAAACATTGCATGCGCTCCATACACTGCAATCTATGTCTCTTAAAGTATCAAACATCCTTAAAGCTTATCTTAATTACCATCGACTAAAATGTACCGCCGTACAAATTCAAGCAAAATGCTTCCTTCCTCACCAACCGGCAAAAGCAAAAACACATCGCCTTGGTTTGTCGTTTGGGTTTTGTTGGTTTTTCTCGGCCTATTGTTAATTCCAACCAACCATCAAAAAACATGATTTTCTTGGTAGAAACATTCACCAAAAACCCGCCTTCTTACACTGGATGGTGAGCAAACGGGCGCAGGCAACCTAGAAATGAAGATAAATCACAAAATTAATTCTGTTTAAGACATCATTAAAGCAACTACGATCAAATGCGCAATTTAAGGCGCAAGCTCTCGAAGGAAAAAAAATCCATAAGGACATTTGTTGGCGAGACGGAACATGGGAGTAAATACAAATAGAAAAGCAATCTTTTGGACTGGAAGGAAAATGGGAGAATAAATGACTTCCACCACAACGTCTTGGCAGATACAAAACGGCCGCATGGATCAGAGTATGGGCGAGAGGTTGGCAACTTCCCGCTCGCAGGCAGTCATCTTCGTTTGCACTTAATTCTAATTATCTATTTTCAGCTAATTGTTTCGGTTGCGCCCCTTTGAATTCGCTACGCAACTGGGTGGGAGTGTGAAGCGTCGTACTGAATTGATTAGCATTTTCTCTTCCCGCGTACGAATTGGCCACTCGTGTTGAAGAATTTTACACCCAAACCTGTACTGGCTGTAGAATTGAATCTCGTTCACGCGCGACTGAACGTTTAAGACGACAATCAGCTTCGGTTCGGTGAGGTGAAAACTTTTGGTTCAAAATGAACGTAAGTTTAATACATTGCCGATGCGAATTATTATTGGCAGAGGGGCAAAAAGAAATTGTGTTTTTTAAGTCTTTGCGTTCTTATCGGTGAAAACTATGTAGAACTAATGGCAACACCATTTACAACTTAACCGACCTGCTGGCCATCGGTACAACGGAATCGAAAATGAAGTCCCGTATCGACGATCCGCGTGAAAACATGCGCGCGTGGAGGAAAAGTTATCGGGGCAGCAAATCGAGCATACGTACTTGTACCGCGTTCCCAGTTTCTCCCAGTCGCTTAACATCCATGGCATGCGTTAATTGAGGCAAACTGATTGTGAAGCAATTGTGTTGTGCCCTCAGCTCTGAGTGCATAGTGGAGTTTGCACGACCAATGCGCGTTTTTGCTGCTGATTACCCATCAAACGGCGAAGGGAGGGGGGCAAGCGTGTTTGTAAAGTATGGCCCCTTAAGAAAGTCACGATAAAAGCTATCGCTTATCAATTCGTTTCGCAAAGTGTGAAATGGAAAATATTATTCTACCCCACTTTTTTTTAGAGTCACCTTCGATGTGCGAACAACTCATACGCATTGTAGCGTTATTATGTGGTTTGTTTGATTGTTTTGGTGGTGGCAAATTTGGCAACATCTTAATAAAATTGTACCTTATTTGAAACGCAACACTCATTGTTTTGCAAAACATTTCAAAGTCAAGCAAACAGCTGCTCCTAAACCGAGGAGTACTTTTTCCAACCAATAGCGTTACGAAAATATAACCCAATGGTTTAAATCCACTAAAGCAAGAAGTCAGGCGTATTTAGTCTCACTGTACCGCGTCTCGAGAAGGTCTCGTTGCGCAACAGACCTAGGCACGGAAGGAATGTGGGCCCCTGCTAAGTGTATTTCAATGTTTCCCCAGCGTGTCGGTTGCGGGATTAATTACCCCGGCTGAACCGGAGTGCCATTGTACGCCGGGAGATGGTTTCCCTCCGAACACTTCACCTAATGCACCCGTCCGCCGTTCTACCACCAAAATATGGTCGTTCTGCCGTCAACAGTTGCTTGCCACTTGCACCACCACTCAAGATTTGCTAAATTTGTCTAGACAAAATCCTTCCCGGCAGCCCCGATCCTTCGATGGGCGGAGATTTACGGAAGCAGAACCGTATAGGCAAAACTTTATCCTACCTTAATCCGACCCTTTTTCTTCGGGCACGGCATGCTGATGCTGGTCCTGTTTGGAACACTATTTTTCATCTTTTCGGTTTCTTCTACGTTCAGGATGGTTTCCTTCAGAGGGCACTTTGCACAAACCTCCTGGAGTACCTGTCCGGAAAAAAGGGTTGCCAAAATCGTCTCTTACTTCTTCCGGTAATTCTTTCACTCTTAGTGACAGACAGCTCGAGTGAAAATATCGAAGCATGCTCTGTTAATTGTGAAGCAACTCCAAAGGCTAAACTGTCACACGACGACGAGTAACGTGTGCACGTGTGGAGTATCCTGAGTTGAACCATCCCACCCCCCCGTCAGTAAAGCTATTTAATCCATCTCAGAATCACAATTATCCAATCTCGTCTTGCTAAAGGCGCCTGATCAAGAATGTATTATCATGCAAAGAAGATGATGCGTCCGGGTTGGCTTACCTGAACCTGGTAAAAGGGTGCCAGACGCTTACACGTACCGCCTCGCTGCAGAAACGAGCGGAAATCATTCTTTGCGTCAAGGTTGTCCAAATGTTTTGGCACCGGAACGTACGGGCGAAGAAGACAAATTGATTGCTTCTCTTCTGCACAAACCAACAGCCTGGTGGCCTGGTGGCCATTTTTGTCGCCCTGACCGGTGTGTACTCGCAACGTTCGTTTTAGAGGTAAGATTTATGCCTGTCGCTTTATTTTGTCTGGTTATTTTAAATAAGATTAAATTTTCTGATCGACATTTCCGAAACCTTTTCGATGCTGGGATGAGTGTATTGATTTTTATCGCCCAGTTCTTTTCTTTGCCGTTGTTTTGCGTCGTTTTGTTCTAAAGCTCATCCAAGAAGTGGCACTGTCGCATTTCCTGTAGGTGTATGTTAAG
The DNA here is from genome assembly GCA_000349165.1 of Anopheles christyi. NCBI lineage: Eukaryota > Metazoa > Arthropoda > Insecta > Diptera > Culicidae > Anopheles > Anopheles christyi. The sequence goes on along the minus strand of KB675092.1, from coordinate 7,239 downwards.
CATTTGGTGTTAAGCAAATGTCTAAAATTTCTGATGGCCACCATCACCATTTGACGGACGTGTAAGAGAGGAGAGAAACTGTACGAACATTCAACAACCCTCCAAAAACTAGTCGAGAAAATACTTGCCGACACTTGCCAGCATTGAAATTGTACCCCCAGTGGACATGACAAAGCCACGTACAGCCATACCAACGAATCAAAAGAAAGGGAGGAAAAGCTTTAATCGCGTTTAACTGTAAATTAACATATTATATGACAAATATTAAAATCAAATTGACTATGCCATTCTATCATCGAGTAATTTGATACGTTTGTAGAGCGCGACGTGCGACGTTGCGACGCTTCGTTTGATTATTTTCGACGTGAGTTCCTCAGCTCGTCATCCTCTGTGCTCTTTGCCTTCTTTCATTGAATCGTCTTCGGTCGGTTTGGGTGATGACCAAAGTCGGTGAACGGGTTAAACGGGGCGCTTCGCAAGGGGCGATGTTTTATTATTTTTTCCCCTAACCGTGGTGGTTTGTCCGGGGGTGAGTGTGTGGCCTCCGTCATTATTATTGAGCCGAGAGATTGTGCCCGACCCAAGTGAAGATGAAGTTGGGGCAGGTGGTTTTTCTTTTCGTGTTTTTTTTCTTATCCTCTAGTTCCAAGCTTGTTTCCAATGCCAGACTCCCTCGAGACCCGGTTGAACGCCATTTGGGACACAAGTCGGGTGTTTTTTCTTCTACTGTCTCTCCACTGGTCCTGGCTTTTTGTACGGGAAGAGTAACTGTCACTGTCCTTTTCGCCTTCTTGCCTCGGTATAATATCTCGGATCTTTCAGCCAGTGCTTAGAAGAGGAGGTTCCACCTTGTATCACGGTGTTTTGATGGGTTCGGCATTGCCACTTCGACGGCTTCGATATTATTTCCATATTCTGCCTCAAACCACACCGGAGATTCCTGCTCGCCCACACGTTTTTTGGTTGGATGTTGCCTTTTCCCTCGTTTTTTTTTATCCGTTTATCTTGACCTTCGCGCGACACTATCATTCCGTTGCATCGTTTATTATCACCTTGAAGTTTAGTTTTGACTCGTTTCGGGATAAGCAAACGAAGCTAATCTAATTCTCGGCGCAAGATGGCTAATATGTTTGTTTTCTTCGTCCGATTGCTGTTTCCGTTTTTCCTTTGTTTTTAGTGACTTCCCTTTGGTCGAAACCGCCTGGTACGCACCAAGTACTACCACGATAAATAATGAATTAGGCTGCCCGTTTAGCTACGGGTCGGAACAGGAAGTAAGAAGTTCCCAGTCCCATTTCCACGCCCTTTTCGTTAGCGTCCGAGTTACATTAACTTATTAAACCCCCCAGCGTTAGAGATGCGCTCCCGGGAACGTGTGCACAAGTGTCAAAACGTTGCCAAGGAAAGCCTGGTGGTGGCGGGTGTTTCTTTCTTCTTTTCCGCCACCTTTTGAGAACGTTTGTTTGGTTTTCTGCTCCCGCATCCCATCCCTACCAAAGGTGAGATTTCGATGGGTTGCTTTTGTTTCAAATCAACCTTAACCGCAACGCAACGAGAAAGACCGGCCATTAGATTCATTATTTATTTAAGCCTGTTGCGCGTTTTTGTGGTTGTCAGGGATCGGGGTTGGGCGTATCTCTTTGTGTGTGTGTGTGCGCATTTTTTTGTGTTCATTTGTTTTTGCTCCAATCAAGGAGAGTATCTTTACCCGTAGCCAGCGTGTCTTGGACGTGGTCCGAATTTGTTTGTATTTTTTGTGTCTTTGCTCCCCGAATCGATGAAAAAAAAACCGGAACGGTGGAGATCTTTTTCCCGTTGCGTTGCTTTGCTGTTGTGGTTGCCTATCGGGCTGCCACCGCACAGCTCCCTTAGCGGTTTTGACATGGTTCCTCTGCTCCTCGCTCCCCACTTCATTAGCCTTCGTCCATCCCAACGCTCACATTTTGGGGTGTCGAAGTGGCTGAGAATAGAGACAAAATTTGAAGGCATATTAACACTCCGTGGAAAGATTATTACGGATGAGTGAGTGTGAAATGATGGATCGATCGTCGTGGCATGGGGTTACAACGCGCTCGATCGATCGATCGATCGGTCGTCTGCCCGATTGATCGAGCAATTTCAACGCGCAATGGCGTGCAGAACGAGGCGTGGGACGTCAATCGAGAGTCATAATAATTTAATTAAAACTCTAAACCCAGTTGGTGGTTTTGCAAGCTTTCCGGGGGAATATACAGTGTGGAAGCTCACTGGTTTCGTGTGCGGTTTTTATTGATGAATGTGTTTGTTTGTTTCTTTTTCGTTTCATGCTACAGCTGCTCGTTAGTGGAGGACAGACGACAACCGCAAGCTCTCAGTCTCCCATCTCCGCCACGAACGCTCCCTCACTCAGTCCCGGTGGTTCGGCCACCGGAGCTCCGTCTGGTGCCCTCAGTCCCGGTGCCGTCTCGCAAACCTCGCAAAACAATGCCTCCCTAGGTGGCGGTGGTGGTGGAGGTGGCGGCGGTGGAGGCGGCGGACCCACGACGTCCTGCTGTGAGAATGGTCGTCCAATCATGACCGATCCCGTATCCGGACAGACGGTTTGCTCGTGTCAGTACGATTCCGCCCGGTTAGCACTGTCCGGGTACTCGCGCATTCCCACCGGAAGTGTCGGTGTGTACGGGACGCCTTACCCTTCGACAGAGCAGAACCCCTACCCGAGCATCGGTGTGGACAGTTCCGCCTTCTACTCCCCGCTGGTAAGTGTTTTGAGAAATTTGTGTTGAAGGTATGCCTACACTAAAGGCATTTATGAATTTATTTTTCATCATCAGTTGTGCTTTATAAGTAAACAGTTTTATGATGATATAATAAGGCTGCATCTAAAGGGTTCATTTTCTTCGCTATTAAAAGCAGAAAGGGTTTCTTTTTATCGACAGATTCATTTTAAAGAAAACGTTCAAAATGTAAAACTCACTTGAAAAGCCTCACCAAACCAATTGTCCACTTCCAACCTTTCGAAAAGAGGACCAACTTAAAATTCTTAAAACGCTTTCTTAGTCGAAAACTTTACTCAAACTGGGTAAAAAGCCTAACACAACAACGCAACATCAACCGGCAACTGGCAGTGGCAACATTGTTCGCCATCCTTAAACACCCAAAGCTCGGGGCCACTTAATGAGGCCTGAATTTCGCATTCCCGTCACGAAACCACTCACTCGATTATTCGCCAGTTTTTCATGGGTCCTTTCGTTCTGGTTGCGATCTCCTCGGGGTTGAAAAATTCTTCAGCGCGTGTCAGACCCCTCCATCCCACTATTCCCTCTTTATTTTCTTTAGCTAACCGATGGCTGAGTCTGCTGGATTCGATTTGCTTCTCGGATGCGAAGGAAATGCAGGAAGATAATGCTGAAATGTGGAAGTAACTGAGTGCGAAAATGTAGCAAAAATACTGCATGTTTATGGATGGTGAAGATTATCCTTTGAGTTCTGAAGTGGTGATGTGTTGAACGAAGAGAGAAAAATAACACGTAGCGCTACAATGAAAGTAAAACATCCGCAAGGCTATTCGGAAAGATTGCCGTACAACTTGTTGGTAAAAAAGTGTATCTAGGATACTGAAACTGCTGCAGTGTTTCTAGCCCAATGAAGTTCAAGGCATCTTTAATATTATACAGGTATCGAGAACAAAATGTTGTAATTGTTGAACAATAATGACTTTTGAATATAATATCTAATGGTCGTGCATTTTTAAAAATAATCAATGCATTTATGAGATGATCAATGTTTCAATATGATCAATGTTTATGAGATTTTCACAGTTATACATGACTTTGTAATTGTTACATAACATGTAGTGTAAATGCAAAAACATAACTTTATCACATGAATATAGCCAAATATCATTAGTTGCACCATAATTTAAATTAAAAAAAAAAACACTTTACAAATTCAAAGAAACAACTGTGAAACACCGACTTAGTATAAAGGATTACCCATGTAATGCGAAAGCAGTGTGGCGATGCATTTGCAAAATGTTGTACTCCACTTCGTAAAAGGATTCCACAAATTCAATGTACATACTACATGCGGTTGTATGCGGTGGTATGTGTATGTTTGTGAATGCGCATGCGGCATCGTTCATATCGCTACCAGAGCGAAAATAGAGAGAACGGGCATTGGACGAGGCGAGACACTGACCAAACACTTAACATCGGTAGTGTTCCGAAGTACAGGCGAGGATGTGCAGCAGTTAGTCTCGACGTACAAAAGCCCTTCCAATTCCGTCACTTGTTACCCCGACCGGTTCGTTATCGTTCACTTGGCAGGATCTGTGGAATGCAAAACGTTCCTCCAGCTCGATGTTTGGGTCCTGCGGGACATGAGTGCATTTTTTCCCCGTTTTGTTCTCGGTCCTTAGCGTCTTGCTTCACTATAAAATGTAAACGCAAAACACAAGCATAATAGTAGTGCTCCCTCAGACCCCCCTTCACCGCCTGGATTTGGTCGTGCTTATGCAGTCATCGTATGCCCGTAGCGTGTACTTAAAATAAATGTATAACAAGATGTAAATTAAACCCCTTTCGCTATAAATACAAAATTACCCAAATGGCTTTCGCTCCGGCGTCCGGCAACCGGACGTTCGTGTTCGTGAGTCCATCCACACGAGTGTTTGTGTGTGTGTTTGTGTGGGTGCTTTTGGTGGGTTGAGTGTGACGACAAGAACTTTGGTTGCCCCAACACTAATGACGGTTTGTTTCGCCGAGTTACTGGTCTCACTTGAATCCTTCTCCAGGGAGACACGCTGCAAGGCGCTCTCCACTGTCTGGAGCCCTTCTGTAGGATATAGTACCGCATTCTACTACTTTATCTATAGATAGAACACCATTCCTTTCTGCACCCCACACGAGAGAAAGACTTGTGTCGTGGTGGGAACGGGAAAACTTTTTTCAAAGTAAGCAGATTATTGGTGTTCAATTTCATACCGAATAATATTGCTGGTATGCTTCGGAATGCAGCACATGGAAGCGAGCGAACCAAGTTTCAAGTTGCTCGATCTCGTGAGGGAAAAGTTTAGTGCCGGATTAACAATCCGTGGAACGTGATGCATTAGAAGGACGCGCGAAGGCTTCATGCATAAATGAAGAGCGAAAAACGATCACTTGAATACCTTAAACTGACCGTGCAGGTGACCGAGGGTGTCCTACATGGAAAAGCAACGATATTAAGTCCCACAAATCGATGCTGTCAGACTGAACTGATTTAACAAACCATTATCGCATTAGCGCAACAGCCTAGTAGAGTTTTGAGGTGATTTCCAAACAGCTTACGATGTCTTAGTGGTGGAGGAACAGGGGAAGAAAGGAGATTGGCCTTTTTGTCAACTTTTGGCGCACTTGTGTCAGTTGTCAGACACAAATTTGTCACCAGACATTCAGCCACTGCAAGGGAGTGCTGTTACAAGTCACAGACGTTTCCAAAGCATTTTCGTTCAAACTAAAGGGCCAACAAATGAAGCAAATAATTGTAACCATCAAGTGGTTCGATGAGAGTGTACATTTTGCCGAGGGAGCTTAAGGATCGCCTTGGAAGAAGGGTCTTACTGCTGCGCGTGTTCGATATCATTATTCCAATCGTGACATACGGTATCGGTTACGGACACCGTAGGAAAGCGTTTCGACGGCTTATCGTTGATCTGTTATAGATTGCCCCTTCCTTGAAAGGAGCATGGAATTGATTTTTACACCAACAATCGATGGCACTGTGTAAGAGGCATAGAATAAATACTACACAAAAGGGGCTGGTTTGCCGGAAGATAAGCTATTAACTAATTATGTCACCCTTTTCCGACTGTGAGGGATGAATAAAATTGTCCAAACGAAAGCTACTTAGCAGTGTTGACGCGCTGATAAGGGTGACATTCGTTATTTTGGAGGCCTTTTTTTCTCAGCATCAACCTCATTTGGAAATGAAACACCGCTCAGGAAGCAATTTCTTTTCGTGAATGTTTGTGGCAGTTTTCCACCTTGCCATCAAAGTGAAATGCCATCAAGACGAACGCACTGATTATCGTCGTTCATAATTATGTTGAAACACGAATATCGTTTTGTGCTGAAACGTTGGACAAAGATTGTTATCGGTTGTTGGCATGATAGCGCTGTAGAGTAGGAATTGGATTGAGTGGAACTCATTTCCTATCCCACCGGTACCGGCGTGACGATAAACACCTTTTGCGTTCTAACGTGTCACCGCCGATGGGAGGTCCTTCGCTGCACAAACAGTACCCTTTGTCCATACTTCGCTGTGGAAATGGTGTCACTAATGAGTAAAATTGTGTTCCTAGAAAGCATGCATAGCACAAGTGCGTAAAAGTACTTTACTAGCTTGCACGATATGTGTGTGTGTGTGTTTGTGTGTTTCTAATAAGCCAAACATAAAAAGGTGGGGTACGGAAATAGCAACGAAGTTTGCTTCTGCTATAGTATAAACGCATCAAAAGCACTACAGAAAAAGGCAATCAATTATGACCCGGTTTGCATTTACTTTGATTTACTCACTGCTCTTCGTTTTTTGTGTTTATGTGTATATCTTGCATGTTTCAGTTTCAATCTGTTATCGACAAAAAATTCTCCTTTTTTACGTCTGCTCGATTGAAGCTCGATTGCAACCATTCAGTATTGTTCGTGACAGCAGTATTTTTTTCGGCGTTCGTTTCGGCTTAACTTGAAACGCAGCGTTATCTACGCTATCGTTACAGACGCCCGTCAGCGACCGTCATACGGCAACGTGTATGCCAGTTGAACCTTTCGTGATAGGATGGGTGATGGGATGGATGGTAGAGGCACTCCACCAATGGATGCCTCCTGAAGAGTGCTTGACATATCTTGACAGTGAACAGCGGAAATCAATCGAAGCGAAAGAGTTTGAAACGCTTGGTTCCGGGACCGTGCTTGATGTTTTCCTTGATGCGCTTTCAAATCGATTCCAGGTGCTTCGCTCGGTTCTAAGCTCATGCAATAGCGAATGAATACGAGTTGACAAAAACATCACTCTCGACAAGGGTATTTTATTTGCGTATCATCTTCCGCTGCAAACCATCCATCATGCAGGGAACGACAAGTAATGGATCGTACAAAAAAAAAAAAGAACTCGAATGCTAAACCTATGCTAAATAGAAAATAGAATAAGCAAAACAACAAATAAGAGAATTTTGCTGAGATTCAATTTATTATTGACTTTTACAGTAAAGTTTTACACAAA
>KB675091.1:20955-48892 GCA_000349165.1 Anopheles christyi | reverse complement strand
TTTTTTTTTGTCCCTAGCGTTGATATTAATCATTGCTTAATCCCATTCTATGGACGTGATATCGAGCTCCTGTCTGAAGCAGAGGTGCTCACAGGTGTTATCGTTATGATAAGAACTAAACGTCAAGGAAGTTTTGTAATGTCCAAAGCTCCTACCTACATTCCATACGACCCTTCAATGGCGACACGTGTAACGATTTAACAGAACTGGCAACAACCGTCATAATTGGGTTTGGCAAACACATGTTTCTATTAATTTACAGGCCAACTTCAGTATTAAAAATACCTGCAAAGTTGAGACATCAGGGCACAAGTCTTTCCATCACAGCAGCAAAACGAGTATTCGAGTTTGCAAATGACGATTCGTATGCCGTAGATTGCATGAAAAGCCCCATTTGATTATATGACCACAACGCAATGGGAAGCTTCTAGCTTGGCCCATCGTTATAACGTGTCCGTTTGTGGAACAAATTAAATAGATATGCATATATATTCGTCCACCTTGTCGTGCCTTTCCCAAGCGCCAAGCGTGTAGAGATGACGACAGCTTTAGGTGGTGTGGTAGTTTTGGAATAGAACGACTGCGCCACGCTCACTTGACGTTGTGGTCGGTCTCCACATGGTGTGAGGTTTTATTTCGACGCTGTACGCTAAAACACCAACACTAGAAAGGTCCAGTCCGGCATTCTAGTATACGAAAGAGCTGTAGAAGGGCACGTTTTTGCGCTGTCCAGTTTCACGTGCGCGTGAACTCTCCCTCCGATGTGGCGTGTACCATGTGATGGCATTGTGGGAGAGATTTATCCTGCAACGTGTCTCAAATGTGTGTCCAGAACGAACTGAAAACTTCGAGTGTCTTTTAAATTATGTATTCTGAAATAGACGAAAATAGGCATCCGTCTCCAAAAAAGAACTCTTTTTTTATGGAAAGTCATCAACAATAAAAATCAACACACAACGAATAATTAAGATAAAACAAACGTTGGAGCACTCATAAGCCTTTCTTAGAATGAAATTGAATGTAGAAGAAACAAGACCCACTTGAAGGATAATAAAAAGCCGCAGATAAAAGCCCAGAATTCGCAGGCTAAAACAAACAAATTAATCGAAATTGGCATGTTTATCGCAAATTGGTATCAAATTGTGTGTGTCTCTCTCTCTCTCTCTCTCTCTCTCTCTACCGTGATTGTCTTCCGACACAGAAAATGTAAATTCGTATCACGATCGATTCGTGCTACCACAAGCCTTAGCCAACCATTCTCAATGTTATTTTCCTCAATCTTTCTGATGCTGTGGTTTTCGATTTTTGGAGCGGTTCAGAACAATCTTATCTCTTCTACAGATAGGGGGGGGGGATGCAAAGATGAATCGTATGCTTTTTGTAGCATGTTTTTTTGAATACTTTTCGGAAGGCAAATGTTGGTGGCCCGCGTACCAGAAAAGCACTCTCACTCTCCCAAAGCGACACACAACAGCGGCACGACACTACCCGAAAGGTGCTACAAAAATCCATGCTCATGTTTTATTCAATCCAAGGATTTGCGACTCGTTCGTTCGACTAGTAGATATGTTGTGTGTCGTCGGAGAAGTGGGAAAAATCACCACTTATGTTAACACAAAAGCTCTCGCGCGCATTGGATAGGAGCTTACACCCACCTGCGAAGGTAATTTTTCCTATTTGATTCATTTATGCTGCATGTGTTGTGTCGAAAATTAAATCGGAGCATAGATTAAATGAGCAGATGGTGTGTATGTGTGTTTGCAAGAGCAAGATGTTTGTTCATTTCGACGCGCTGAATCCGATCTACTAGTATGAGTATCTGATTTGAAACTTCCTTTCACTCCGTTGAAAAACACTAGCGCTATTTCACTAGAACTGCTTGTAATTTTGGTTTTTCTTTAGGTTGCTATTTAGATGAATTATAAATAAACACACCAAAAGAAGCATATAGAGATGCTCGTTTTCTTACCTCACGGAGAGGGGTGGCTGCAGTGATGGGAAATTAAGTTACGGTTCCCCGGGTTTCGGATACGGAATCCTTGCAAGTGCGGCTTTTCGTGGGAAAATTCAAGTTTTTGATGGAAGGAGGGGGTGTGCGAAGAAACCCCAAAAATGGCGAACTTCTCCTCGCACCAGCTGCGGTACCGTGACTAGGGTAGGATACTGAGTTGAGAAATGGGTATATAAATCAAAAGTTCAAAGCATTTTGTGTATGTGTGTTGCCACGGTTGGTTAAGTATTGCGCGAAATTTGTAAGAGAATGTTCCCTTGGGAACGCTACCTTCAAGCGTGCCAATGCTTTCAGTTTTGTAGGGATTTTATATGTAATAAAACGAGGAACAAAAGGTCTCTGATAAATTATAACTTATACAAGAATACATGTTTTTGGAACAGCACTTTATACACCGCGATATTTGCTATCTTCAAGATACGATTTAATTATAGCTTGTCCTCGATCATTCGATCATACGTGTCGTCATTTGGGACACGCGTCGAACATTATCCAACCAATTACCGATATTACTAATGAGCGTTAACCAGGAATGGTTGGAATAACCCAGCTTATAGCTTCCCGTCAATCTGAAAACCATCGTCAAACGTCCCAGTCGCACGTGTTTTGCCACGCGGAGGATCTCTTCTTTTGGCACCTGCTCAATGTGTTTTTTTGCAAACATACTTCACTGCAAAGGGTTTATTTATTCTACCTACCAGATGCTTCTGAATTCGCACGCCTGATTTCGTATGACAACATATCTGTTGGTACGGAGGCCTTCCGCATTCGTTCAACTTATACTGCGATGTGTGTCCTCACAGATCTTCCCACAGCAAATGTCCACGAACAGCCAGCGACTGCTTCAAGCAGTGTCGAGCTATATTCACCCAACGGTACCCAATTTGAGTTATTCTAGAGTAGCTTGGCTGCTTAGATCTCGAATGCGTGACGTTGGTGTCAAACCGGAGCAATATACTTTATGAGTGGATTATTAGCTTCGTTCCCATCGTCCATGTTCGAACGCAATATGCATTGAAAGAGGGTGCAATTCCAACTTACCCTTGCTCAGCTTGCTTGCCTGTGTCAAACATGGGAATCAAATGACCCAACACATATACGTCCAGCACATTCCAATCTCTCGTGGAGGAGGTGAGGTACTCGCTATACGCTAGAGCACACCCGCCAATGTACATGTCAGCATTAATGCTGGTACGATTTATGCTCTTTAAGCGTGCAAATTGTGGCAGGATTTATGCAAATAGTTACAACGAATTTTACTCCCACCTCATGGTGCGCTGCATGCATTTGATGAATTGCACAGATGTCGCCGACAACTGAATAGTTTGCTTCTTCCCCATTCTTAAATTCAAATTGTGCATCCTGCAGTACTCCTCAGTATATGGTGAGCTCACTGTCACTCCAAACGGTTTCTTTTGCGTAACTTCAACCGTTTTTGTGTGTAGGTTTAGCGCCTCATCGAACAGTGCCGCTTTGAAAATGCCAAACAAGGAGTTACGTGCAACTTCAAGAACCGGTTCAGCAGCCATGTGAAGCTCAACCGGAAAGAATCGGTGGGCTTTGTGTTAAGCCAAGGTTTTGGATTTTCTTGGCTCAGGCTCAGGTAAGCAGAGGTGCATATCTTCGATGATCGTCTCGATACGAACTATTTGCACGATCAATTACGAGTATCAGTTTACCACCACCGCAACTCCGTAGCACAGGTCGTCCACAGATAGGAGCATGTTCTGGTTCTGGTTATACGTGCGGTTTACTTGTTAGTTTGCTTGCTTAACTTGGTAAGGAACACAAATTCCATGCGCCTACATGTGCTGTCCTTCAAAGATACACTCCACACATGTAATACTTTGGAAAGTGAAAATGGTGTTACCGTGGCTTGGAATTAAAAAATATTGTTCTAGAATTTCTTGAGCAAACATTATACACATCTCATTCCACTTCACACTCGAGAACAATAAATCAGCAAATTCCGATGGTAGGTTGTCACACATTCTCAGTAGAGGTAAATGTAAACAAATAATTTTATTTCTTCGCCTCGTCTGAACACGGAATGCTGCGTCCTGCTTTTTGGTGGATTTTCAAACTATCACGCCTATTCCCCATGTGAGGGTAACGAACTACAACAACAGTGCGTCATCGTCCCCTGGGACATCTAATAGAATTTGACCCAAGTGTCGACATTCTAGTTTGCTTCTCGCTCCCTGCAGTTATCATCACATCCCTTCAGAGATGCTGTTGAGGTTCTATTTTTGGAACATAATGATTAATATTCGTTTGTGCCCTCGAAGGGTCGAACGATTTCCACAGCACCGCTTCGAGTGGGTGGAACTAGCGGGCATTGAAGTTTAACCGAGCCCGCACTAGAGTGCTACCCTTTCCTTTCGCCCTATGATCGTGGGTGCGGTGGCTTTGCATTGCAGTTGCAGTAAAAATTTGGCCACAAGAGAGCGTTAAATGTCGACGGGAAGGGAAGCAAGAAAAGTTGAAGAAGAATTGAGTTTTTTTTTCTGATGCGGCGACACAATTCCTGCCTTGTCTTTTTGCATACCTTTGTCGCTTTAATACATCAAAGATTTAAGACATAATATGATTTTCGAGAATCCTCCAATGCACTGTAATTTTTTGAGTAACTCCTTTGCGATTCCATTAGATTATTAGATAATTGGAATCATTTTTGCATTTTTGAAATATATTCATCGGACCCAATCAAGAGACTCAAACAAATGTGACCTTTATATCCACGGCTAATAAATGTGCTAATTGGTCACCTCTGATAAACAATCTTTGAAATAACGGACCGACTGATTTGTAAACTGCCGGAAGACAAATTTCGTACCTCAGCAATCGCGACCTTGCTCAGTTTAGTCCGACCATTCGTCCGCCATTGTTTCGCTTCCGTTCGATAATTACTACTGCTGCAGCGAAAGTGTGTCTGGAATTCCTCGTGTTTTTCGCTCGCGTGTCGCTAGCGTTACATTAGTTCTCACAAAACGCACATCAGCATTGTTTTATAAATGTACACAATTTTTAGCGCCTTGTTTGCCCATGCGTTTGTACCGCTTTTTTGTGTAGTACCTGTGCTTCAAGCCGATTTGGCGTTAGTCTTTTAGGAGCTTCTCCAGACAGTACGACTCCTGGCGAATCGCCATCCTGGCACGGCGTTAATGGATGCACTCAGCATCAGTTTACGATGGTGCAAGATCACAGTTACACTTGCAAATGGAATGATGAAGGTCTTGTACAGGTCGTTTGTTTTTCCTTAAAGAAATAGTCTGTACTGCGTAAAGTAATCTTTTAACCGTGGGTTACCTTACAGAGATTCATCGAAAGGCACACGACAGTCAGCCAGTGTTGCATAAATCCTTTCTCACCATTTTTGGATGGGTTTAGGGTTTGTTAGCGTTTTACTACCTTCATAAATCCGGCTCCCAAGTCGAATGGACTTAACCCTTAACCCTTTGTGTCAGCGAACCTGAAAAAGGTACACCAAGGGATGTGGAGGGCAATATGTTCCCGGATCTGAGATGTGTGTGTGTGTTTTTTTTTTTTTGCACATAAAAGAGCATGTGTGATATACACGGGCATTGAGCCGAGAAACGACACGTGCGTTGAGCGATATGAATACTTATGCGACACCGGAACGAAACGATGGGGTTAGATGAGTGCCTCTGAGCGGATGGAATTAACGCGTTCCCCTGTGGATTGAGCTGTATTCAAAATCAGTCTAGCATTTCTTAGAACTACTACAAGTAGGAGAATTGTTTATCCGGAAATTCTCTAATGTTCTCTTTCTTGTTTGTTATTCTTACAGATCAATGGGTATTCTCTTACCTCCAGTGTCGCAGGTGACCAACAATCGCATCAACATGACCCAACATCACCGAAATCGAAGTTTAGATAGTGCACTGCAACGAATACCGGAGGTAAGTTGGTTGGAGTCGTCATATCCCACCCGTATCATCATTATACCAATTCACCTTTTCTTTCTTCAGGTCGAAGTGTCCTCACCGAGCGCAGAGTCGGAAAACACGCTGCACTGCACGAACGGCATACTTAGCGGCACTATGTGCAGCAAAATCATCCAATCCTCGTCCACCAATCCGACCAACACACCGAGCAATAGTGGCCGGGCCATGTCCATTGCCGGTTCTACAAAAAGTAGCTCCAACGGTTCAGAAGCGGAAGTCGAAACGGTTGTAACAGTAGCTGCCTCAGCAACAAACAGTACTCATCATCTGCCCAGTCGGCAACAGATGAGTAGAAAGGTGGATCTTCTAGAGCAAGGTTTGTTAGTTTGTTTTGCCTTTTGTGGCCACGCTGCCAGATTACTTTAAATTGAAACTCGTCTTTTTCTGTAGGTGCTACACTAAGAACACTGAAAGGTAGTCATCATTCCAATGATGGCGAAACGATCGTAAACTCGATCGTAAAGGACAGTGACAGCAAAAAGCGTGAAGATCTAACAAGTCTCGGATCAGATGACTCCGGTAAGTCACGCCTCTGCAACCTTGGTGAAGGAAACAGTATTGTTGTGATACTTATATCTTATACTCTTCTCCCCCTTCTTGTGATAGGCATCATTTGTGGCTCGGAACCTGATCACACATCATTGACGCGGATCCGCCGATCACGGGAGAGCCTAGACTCCGGTGAGATCGACCCATCGGAGGAAGAGTGCATCGAGATATTGGAGACTACCTCCATGGAGGAAGAGTATCGGATGCTTCAATCCGACCTGTGCTTCTATCCTACAGCCATGGACCGAACGGCGAAAGAAGACGGAAGCGACTCGGATTCGAGACCGCTTGACAATTGCTTTGAGCAACAAACGCATCAGTCTACAATAACGTCCGCTGCGACTGGTCCGCTAAGCGACAAAGTTCGCTATCGGCAACAAAACATGACCCGTCAAGCCATCATGCTCGAGAAACTGTTCGTTCCGATCAATTACGAAGACGGAGAGGATGCTCCAGCGGCGGATGGCACCCAGGGCCATGAGGAAGACGAAATGCTTACCCATCCAGACGCCGAGACACCAATCGCCACGGAGGGTAAAAGTCTGACGACGCCTACTAACGCCTTGACGCCGACGGCTCCCTCCTTCTCACAGCAATCTGTTGCTTCCACCAACGTGCCAAGTACAGCGATCAGTTCGAGTGACACATCAAAGTCCACCACCAGCGATCCTCCCAAGAGCGATCAGAAGAACGAGGTAATGTTCCGAAATTTTTTCGGTGCAACGAAGAATGCCATTTTCCGGACGGCCCAAAGCATCATCGATAATCACGAGAAGAAGCATGCAAAGCAGCGAGAAAAGCAGGCAACTACAACGTGTACGACACCGGAAGATGCGACGTCGGTTGTTGGTGGTGGAATTGGTAGCACTGTGTCCGGTGGTACTACGGCTACAAGCAGCAGTACAGTAAAATCGCCCACGGAGCTACTAAGGAAGCGTGAGTTTGGTAGCATGTTTGCGAGAAGCAGCAATAGCAGTAAACATCAACATCACAACCAGCCACAGCAACAGCAACAGCAACAAAGCAGTAGTAGTGCCGTGACACCGACCGTAACCACGACTACGGTCTCAGTGTCGATGGAATTCGACACAACCTCCTCATCGACGGAGAGCGGCAGCAGTCAACTGAACATTCCCAAAGCGTCACTTTCGAAATCATCTTCTACTGCTTCACTGAAGGTAGTGCCGGGTGTGGCGGTAGCAGCAATTCCATCGACAACCACCAGCATCCCCTCCTCTTCCGTGGTACCATTCTCTAGCAGTGGACCACGCGATGAGTCTCAGATCCGCACCGAACGAACGGGGCAGAGTGGACTTTTGCGGTTCTTTGAGTCACCCGTGTTCAACATACACTTTGCCGTGCACTATCTGTTCTACTCAAAGGAACCGGGAGTGTTGAGCTTCATCGGCAACAAGATATTCAGCTTTCCACACATTGAGGTAGACCTCTACATCCCGCAGCTAATCGTGATGTATATGCAGATCGAAGAACTGTCCGAAGTGCTCGATCCGTACCTGGTGTACCGGTGTCGACAGTCGGTGGACTTTTCGCTCAAATGTGTGTGGTTGCTCGAAGCGTACAACTTCAATACGGAGATGCTGAGTGGCGCGGGAAACAATGTCCGTAAGCATCTGAGCTTGCTACGTGAGCTTTATCCCAAGCGTGAGCGTGTGAAGCTTGCTGCGGCCAATGCATCGACCACACCGGGTAATGAGCTGTTAGGTTCAAGCTCACAAGATCCAACTTTACAGGCTCATCCAGCATTGTCCGCTGTACGCAAGACGCACCATCGTTCACAGTCCGATGCTACGGGTATGATGGGACTGCTGGCACAACACCATCACCACGCTCATCATCCTACTCCGCTGCCGGGAGTACCCGGGCCTGACCGAAGCAGCAGAACACCGGTGTGTCTGGGTGACTTGAGCACGGGCCGTGCATTCGACAATGGTTGTGTGTGTTTCGAGTCCGTTCGCGGTACAGTGAACGATCTGCTCGGCCAACAGACGGTATGTTCCTGTGGTGCCCCCAAACTAGCGCCCGAGAAAGAGTTCATGAAGGCGCTGATCGACATCGGTAAAATGCTCACCTGTCTGCAGACGAAGATCGAAAAGACATCCCGTTTGCGCATTCTGCTCAATCTGATCAATAAGAATCTGCCGGCCCGCGTTTGGCTTCCACTGCACTCCGAAACGCCTCATCACGTGGTGCGCATTACCGAGGAGAAGACGGCCGTACTAAACTCGAAAGACAAGACACCGTATATTATCTACGTGGAGGTGGTTGAAGTGCAAGACATTTACACCTCCCCCGTCATCCCGAAGATGATGCCGACTCTGAGGCATACGAAGAGTGAGGAACGGCTCGATAGTAGCATCAGCGCTAGCGCTCTGAACGCAGACGATAGCAGCAACCCCTGTAAGACTGAACAGACCTTCTCCGCGTCCGCCTGCCACCAAATGGGCGAAGACTGTGGTCCAAATGCTCCTCCACTACCGGCTGCAGTTATTGCTTCGCTAGCCACGTCACGGAGCCGGCATAGTAAGCTGTCGGAATGTTCGGTGGAGAATGGAGGTAACGGGGGCGTTGGCAGTATGATGGAGCTTGGCCTAACAGAGGACGACGTGTGGTCGCAGGAAGACGACGAAATCACGGCACAGTATCTGAGTCTTACGAAGATGTCCAGTGACCGGGATGCGATATCGCAGTTCTCTGTCGATTCCTATGATTCACGAGATCATCGTAAGTTTATTGAAGATTCCTCAAATCGCGGAACGGTTTTAACCTTGAATTACATTTCTTTCGTTTAGACACTCCTGCCCTGTTTAACATTGGTGAGGTAAAAAAACGTCATTGTGCCAACCTAAACTCGGAGAATGCGAAACCCTTCAGCAATGATCCATCGGATCCATCTGCTGCAGCGTTAAAAGTAAGTCTGAATTACTTCTGTTTAGAAATGATAGCACGTTGAGTAACATTCTCTCTATCCATAGGAACCGTGGCACGAAAAGGAGAAACAAATTCGTAATTCCTCACCGTACGGACATCTCCAGAGCTGGAGGCTTCTATCCGCGATCGTTAAATGTGGTGATGATTTACGGCAGGAGCTAATGGCCACACAGCTGTTACAGGTGAGCGTTAAAATACTAGCGAACCAAATTCATAGAGTTTTTTTAACCCGGAGCCATCCTTACTTAATCGCTTAGATGTTCAAGCTGATCTGGGAGGAGGAAAAGGTTGGCCTTTGGGTGCAACCGTACAGGATCGTCTGTCTGTCGAACGATTCTGGGCTAATCGAAACGATCGTCAACACCGTTTCTCTGCATCAGATCAAGAAGAACTCGAACAAAAGCTTGAAGGACTACTTCATCGATGAGTTTGGCGATGTGGAGACGGTTGTGTTCCGTCGGGCGCAGCGTAACTTTATGCATTCCTGCGCTGCCTACTGTCTGATCTCATACCTACTGCAGGTGAAGGATCGGTAAGTAGCTAATTTGAACGAAAATCCTATCGTAGCCATACTTACATTCTTCTTCTATTAGGCACAACGGCAACATCTTGCTTCATTCCGATGGACATCTGATCCATATCGACTTTGGCTTCATCTTGAGCATATCGCCAAAAAATTTAGGTAACTATAGCAACGCTTTCAATTCTTCCGCAAAGGACGTATGTTTAATGGCTTTTCTCTTTTCCTTCCATCAATAGGCTTTGAACAGTCACCGTTCAAACTGACGCCCGAGTTTGTAGACGTGATGGGTGGCCCAGAGTCGGAGCTGTACTGTGAGTTTAAGTATCTGCTGCTGGACGGACTGAAAGCGGCCCGCAAACACATGGACCGTATCATCAACATTGTCGAGATAATGCGAAGCAGTAAGAATACTAATGAAAACCAAAATCCTTTCGCGTATCCTTTCGCTCAATCCACTTACTTTTTATTTTTGTTCTTCTCGATTCTAAAGGTTCCCAACTGCCCTGCTTCAAGAATGGGTGCTCCGGTACAGTTCGCAATCTGCGCAATCGCTTCCACATGAACCTAACCGAGCAGGAGCTGGAGCGAAAGGTGGAACAGCTTATCCAGGACTCGCTGAACTCCCTCTCGACCAAGCTGTACGATGGCTACCAATACATCACGAACGGTATCTTGTGAGAACAATTCGATATGCACATCTAAGCCTGTCGTTCTTATCCTCCCTTGGAACGATAGGAACGACTTTTGTTGTGCGGTTGAGATGATCTAGCAACACACAAACACATACCGAAAAACGGTTTATTTAAAAGTTTGGAAACAGTACAAAAATGATCAAACACAAGGATCAGGTGTTCCGCCGGACTGTTTGGTGTGTTTTTGTGTGTACGCAGTGAAGATAGGACAAAGACAGGAGGGGGTGTTATCCAAATTTATATAGAAAAAAAGTAAGATTTTTCGTTTTTCTCTTATCTTTCTGCCTGTAAAGTTCGAATGTCTTCTATATTGCATTTTCATACATCTTTGTACATAATAGTGATGTTTTCCCCAGAAGATGAATGAGGTGGTAGAGTTTTTAACATTTTATTTTATGTTCTACTTTACAAAAAAATACAAAAAAATGCTGTAAATAGAAACAGAAAAGGAAATTAAATCAAACTGTCACTCTTGGCAAACAAAATGGAAGAGAGAATAAAAATAGAATAATTCAAAATTCAGAAGAAAGACGAACCTACGGAGTCGGCCACAGGGAAATGTAAAAACAATGGATAGCATACGCGTTAGGTTTTGTATAAGAAACACACATACCTTACACAAGATTCGTTAGCTCTTACTCTCAAATTAATCAAATTTGTGAAAGGAGACAAATTCTCACAGCCAATCCTTAAGCAAGAAAGGGTAGCGTTTGGGTTGTACATCATGTACATGTTAAACAATGTATAATAATAGCGATTTGTAAGTTCAGCCGCGTCGAAAGAGGACGAATCGAATTAACGAATAAGAAATCCGCCACTCCTTTCCTCTCCCTTATAACGTCTGTATTTTGCATCCGCACCTACGTTCAGTTCGTTCGTGTGCACTTGTTGTTGGCTAGCTCCTGTAGTGTTGTCATGTAATGTCGCATAAAACAATGAAAAAAGAGAAAAGCGCTGGTGGTTGGGAAGAAGGGAAATTAAAAAAAAACCCACAAAATGTATGTAGCTTTTAAAACAAAATCCACATACCTACAGGGATGTTGCTTAGAACGGGAAGATAAACAAGGACCTGATTACTACGGCGGTTATGTTTATTACGTTACGTTTGAATCGCATTGTAGTGCATGGAAAGGTTCCAAAAAAAAGGCCCCTTAAACCAAATACTACTCTTTCTCTAGCCTAACCTTGAATGTATACCTACCGTTTCTCTCCGGTTTTGTTTTACTCCCATTAGATAGAGTAATATGCTTTTGCAGCAATGCAAATGACGAAGCTGTGTTTGTACATACTATACTTAAGCAGAAGCAGATTAGCAGACGATAACAAAAACATACATTTGCTAATGGGGTACTGCTTCACGAGTGAGACACAGAACTCGAAGTGGGTAGGATTGTTCAGGACCTCCCATTACTCCAACTCGATTCACCCATACGTACATACATACATGTCTTTCTTATACAGTGCATACGAAAATGGAACGACACTCAAAAATCGTTCCAAAAAACTCTAATCGATTTCCCCTAGTATCCCAAGTTAGTGTATGAAGATTATTACTGCTATAAGGTACGGATCGAATGTTAGAAAGGGAATGATTTTGGATAGAAAAAGAGTAAAGAGGGAAAGAATCTATACATACAAGCACACTATCACTCTTTCTCTTTCTCTGTTAATCTCTCTAAAACTCTCTTCGCTTTTCATTATATCTCTTGCATACACATATTCCTTAACTCTAGTAGTAATTTAAAGAAAACGAAAGCTAACCTGAACCGAGATTGAAAGAAGATGAATGTAGTGACGCGATAAGAATACTCAAATGTAACTCAAACTACACAGAAGGAGTGTTTAGAAGGAACTGGAAGCAACTGAAAAAAAAAGAATGAGATTCCGGTCGACATGTATGTAAAGGTCTTGCTTTCACTTTGTTTTGTGGTTTATTTTGAAAGTTGATTTATTTTAACAAAAAGAAAATGTATGATTTTGAAAAGTTATCCAAGGGTGAGTGTAGGATTAAGAGAATAATTTATACACTCAAAGGATAACACAGAAGAGACGGGAATCAATGTGTTACACAATGTGCTATATATGTTTGTATATTGTATATTCAATACCGTTCACTTACTACTTTCCGGGTTTAATACTGTGTGTTTTGTATCGGGATTTTCCGTGCACACATAAGCGTACGCATGTTACTCTCTTAGCGTTCAAGGTTATCCTTTTTTTACAGTTTGGTTTAAAAGTGGTGGCAAAATGAGACTTGGAAAGAAATGAATGCAAAAAAATGTACATAAAAGCACGAGAAAGATGAGTTGAGTTAGGGGCAAACAAATGAGAGCAAAATATCGTAGGTATTGTTTTGTTCCAAAAGCAAAAAGGAACTTAGAACCGTTGTGCCAAACCGGTCAAACGGTGGTGTATGGCAGATGACTACGCACCAACCCCAGATAGGCAGTGGGAGAAGCTCGAGTAAAGAGGTTAGCTTAGACACTAAACATTAAAATAATTAACGGTTTAGTAGAAGTGGTGTTCGCGTTTGCAAATGTCGGAGAGTTGAGAGGGTTGGGGAGATGGCGGCATTCACGGATGCAACACAACTCACACCTTAATTCGGGAGGGCGAAATGGAAATTTTGTCATCGAAAATTGAATATAAGTTGAAAAAATGATGATAACAAACACATTTGTTTCTGTTTTTCCCATTGGACTACTGATTGCATCCGAAAATATGTTTATTTTACAAGCAGCAACAAATAAAAAGGAAGGATCTGATACCTAAATTTATCTAAAAATGTTACAGCTTCTATATTAATAATACATCATAATCTGCGATAAATAACTAAAAAATATATCGTCAATCGTTGTTCTACCGTAACTTCACACACATTTATTCTGTGTGATGGTGCATCTTTCTCCGCTTCTCGTGGTTGCTTGCATTTTTTTCCAAACTTCACTGATTTCTAACTGAAATATAAAAGAAAAGCAATGAATATTATGTAAAATGATAGAACGTTGACAACTTTATCATATTACTGACTTAGGCATTAACACATTTATCACAGATAACGCCATCCTGTTGGTGTTTATGTCTTCTTGATTAAATCATTCAACTTCAATCATTCTTTGACTATCAGCTTTGCTACCCAGCTACCCAGCGAACAAGCGTTATCATCCAGGTTTGAAAATCCATCCTATAGAAAATAATGTAAACATTATTATGTAGTAATTGGACGTATCTCTGACGATTTATGTATTAAGCTACTTACATTCATCCAGATCCATCCGAGAACATCATAGTCAATTTGTATAGACATCCTGTTTCTGTACTGCATTTGGATTAAGTTCAGTGACAATTTATGTAATTTCATTGCTTTCCTATTTACACTATGCCCCTTCTTTTAACAGCCCCGTTCATCATCGACATTGACCAGCACTTTACTTTTCAAGCAATTCATCAATACATTAAATTACGAAATATCACAAGTTGTGGATACTCCAAACGAAACACGTCGGAGCACCGTCACAAGCGGACTAAACGGATTGGTGGTAGCCTACACATTCAAAACGATCTCTTCAATTCGGCGTACAAGAGGCCATATGATCTTTCAACTTGTTTTTATGCCGAAACTGCTTGCCACAGATTGCACACGGATGCAGCTGAACGGGTTTCATGCACACGTTCGTCAGGTGTATCTTTAGGTTCCGATGGTTTTTGAACGTCTTCCCGCACGTCTCACAATCCACCGCCTGCTGCTCGACGTGCATATGCTTGATGTGCTGCCGAAGAATGTACTTGTCGCCCATCACCTGCCCGCAGGTCGGACAGGGCACGGAAGTGGAGATGCGCAAGCTTTTATCGTGCTCCTGCATGTGCTTATGCAGTCGGAACCGAATTTTGAACGTTTTCGGACAGTGCTCACACACAAACCGGTCCATATGCACCGAACGCCGATGGTCTTCGATGGTGTACTTTGTGAAGCTGTGCGAAAAAAACAAAACCAAAGGATACTAAATAACTTTATCGCAGTAGGTTACGGGTGTGAACCACTTACGATTTCTGGCACTGATCACACGTGACATCCTTTTCCGCATGCATCTTTTTCATGTGTACTACGAGCCGCTTCTTGAACGGAAACTTGCTGCCACACTGATCGCAGCTAAACTGTCGCTCTTCGTGCTTGTTCTGCATGTGCTCCTTCATGTTCTGGAATACCTCGCCACACACTTCGCATCGATACTTGTCCGGGTTCTGGTGCATATCCATGTGCTGCACCAGCGTCACCTTTGTGCGCAGCTTCATCTCACACACCGGACACTGGACGAAGATTTTGTAATGTCCGTGCAGTTCTTTCGTGTGTCGCAACAGTTCACCCCACGTTGCGTATTCTATCAGCGGCTCACCCACCATCATCCGCTTGTTGTCGCAAACTTCACACACGATACGCTTATAGAATTGCAGTAAATTCTTATCCTCCTCCGGATCAGCGGGAAACCGACCACCAGCCTTTCGTTTCGCAAGCTGCTCACCAGTATCTCTCTGCGGAACACGAGAAGCATTGCGAGACCTGACAGAACGTTGCCTTTTCCTGTTCTCTTCCTCCGCCTGGGATGATACGCTTTCGGCTCCCTCTGAATCAGTTTCACTCTTGATCTCTTCACTCGGTAACATTTTGTCACTTCCGCTACCATCCGTTAAGTCAAACCCTTCCTCATCTTGGTCGTCCATCTCATCGTCGTCCAGCGGCTCACCCTTTATCTCGAGAAACTCCGTGTTGTATGTGGGACCAGTACAAGTGCTAGCGGGCGGGCTATCGGGCGGGCTATTGGACGATCTAGCCGCCTTTTCATTGTCGAGGATACTCTCGACAACAGTCCCATTTTGTCGTTCATGCTTTTCCTCAATGCTGACATAGAAAGTGTGAAACGAATCCAAGCTTGTCCAACAGGCCCGGCATATCCACTGGCATGCATCCGTGGGAGTAACCTGAAACACGGTGAGAAACGTAAATATTTCTTTCGTTGTCCAAAAACGGCCCGATTAGCGTACTACCTCAAACCAAAGATGAATGGCAACAATTGTGGCAATGTTCTTCGATACATTTTCCTCGGCAAAAATGTTCAAATATTCTGGCTCGCTAACGGAGAAACACGTCGTACACTTGAGCGATGTGTGCCCCATTGCACACACATCTTTTTCATCAGACATCGGGCACTTGTTTTGTATGTTTTCCTAGTTATTCCAGATTCTAAACAAAACACTGTCCTGAATGGATTTTTGTTTGGACATTGATGAGAGGATCGAGTTTGACAATTGACACAATCAAATGGCTCCGCTGTGATTGATACATTAGTAACGCAAGCCGACTTATGTCGACTTAGGCAGCGCTCTGTTAGATTAGGTCGTATGTTCGTTATCTTCGTTTTAGCATTAAAATACCCTGTATCTTTCCCAATACAATATTCGCTGCAAAAATTGTCCAAAAATTGTTCACAATTATTTACATTTATTTGTAAGCTTATCTTTTAAGTGTGCACGGGTGTAAAATAATAATGTTGACTGGCACGAAGGCTTTTCAGCTGATTTGTTTGTTACAATGCTTACCATACCATGCTTTCTGTTTTTTCTGTGTTTCTCCTTTTTCCTTTTTTTCCTACGTCCTTTTTCTGTGTTACTGTCATGCTTCTTCCCATTTCAAAGAAGTTTAGAATCAACTACTACTACGTTGCTCGCTCTTGGCGTAACCACAATCATCGTTTAAAGTCACTGCGAGGACCTGCCTCACAAATTGCACATATTGCATCCCGTTTGCTTACGGCAGTTCAGTCAATTTGAATCGTACACCCTCTTTGCGCTGTTGCTGCATTTCCAGCCATCGTTCGTAGTGCGCATTCTTTCGATGATGGTACAAGTGCGTATCCTGGCGGAATGTTTCCGGACAGAAGGAACACATGTACAGCGGTTTGCCCGTGTGCGTCGACATGTGCTCCTTCAGTTTGTTCTTGCGCCGAAATTCCTTCCCACAGATGGTGCACGGGTAAAGGCGAGTCGGTTCCATGCACACGTTTGTCATGTGGACGGAAAGATTTCGCTTGCATTTGAACGTTTTGCCACAGGTGGTACAACTTACCGACGGTTGCACCGTGTGCATCAACTTAATGTGTCTGGTAAGGATATACTTGTCGCGCATCACCTGTCCACAAATAGTACACGGTACGGAGGTAGAATTTCGAAGGCTTTCGTCGTGCTCCTCCATGTGCTGCAACAACCGGAAGCGACTGTTGAACGTCTTCGGACAGTGCTCACAGACAAAACGCGCCGAATGTACGGACCGCTTGTGATCTTCGATTGTATACTTTGTAAAGCTAAAGAAAAAGCAAACACATACTCCATAAATACAACGTCTATTCAATGATCATGACCAGTACTTACGGTTTCTGACACTGGTCACAAATGATGTCTTTTTCAACGTGCATCTTCTTCATGTGCACGGTAAGTCTCTTCTTAAAGGGGAACTTTTTCCCGCAAACATCGCAACAGAATTGACGCTCCTGATGCTTGTTCTGAATGTGTTCCTTCATGTTCTGATGCTTTTCACCACACAGCTCGCACCGATACTTTTCCGGATTTTCGTGCCAATCCATATGCTGCAGCAGCGTTTGTTTCGTACGCATTTTCATCTCGCACACCGGACACTTTACGTACACCTTGTCGTGCTTGTGTACCTCCTTCGTGTGCCGTAACAGTGCTCGCCACGTGCCAAAGTCGATCTGAGGTTCACCCACCAGCATGCGCTGAATATCGCAAACTTCGCATACGATCCGTTTGTAAAACTTTAGCAAACTTTCGTCTTCCTCCTTCTGTGCGGCCGCTTTGCTTAGCTTCGTCGTCTCGCTGTCGTTAGTTTGAGGCCTTTTCGATTTCTTCTCATACTTAGCCTTTCTGCTATCCGTCATTGACGACGAGTCGGACCTGTTGTCATGCGGACCGGAGTCCTCATCGGAAGACGGAGCTGTTGGATCCAGTTCGATGGGCTCTTCACATTTTACAAACGCACAATGTAGCGGTTGCTCGTCGGAACAGTTGGAATTTTCCTTCTCGAAAGCGTCCGCTGGTTCGAATGGTTCTATCTTTACCTCGAAAAATTCCGTACTGTAGCTTGGTTCTGAGCTATCGCAAACGACAACTGCTTCTTCCTCCTGTTTCTCGCTAATTGCCTGAGGATCTTGTCGTCGTACTGCCTCTATTTCACAGTAAAATTTGTCAAAATCGTGTAGCGCACTCCAGCATTTGCTACACATAGAAGCATTTTCTGTTGTCGGTGGTATCTGTCAAGAAAGAATGTAAAAATGATTCCAAACATACTTGTCCCTAAGGAGCATGCCAAACTCACCTCAAATCCCAAA
Source organism: Anopheles christyi (assembly GCA_000349165.1). NCBI lineage: Eukaryota > Metazoa > Arthropoda > Insecta > Diptera > Culicidae > Anopheles > Anopheles christyi. The sequence goes on along the minus strand of KB675091.1, from coordinate 30,803 downwards.
TGTTTCGCTACGATTCCAACAATATGTTTGTTTTCTTCGGCAAAAATGTCCTTATAGTCGCATTCCGCCCGAGAGAAGCACACTTGACATATTGTTACCTTGGCCATGGCATACTCCTTGGCTCCTTTTCGGTGCTATTTTTTTGGAGTAACTCTCCCTCGAATCACAACTCCAAACAACAACACATGCTTGTGATGACACTTTTTAAGCATAGCCAGATTGTCCTTTTCCTCCAGGAATGTTTAGCACGCATTGCATCAACCCAAATCCACAAGTTAAATAATCATATTTACTCTAAATTGGCTTCGTTTAGAGTTGTAAAAAGGGAGCACAAAACAGCACAATTGCAATGTTTTGGTGTGGAAAGTTGGATGGGAAAACATAAATTGAAAACCATTTGACAGTCGACAGCTCTGATATGGATGATCCATCAAGTTTTACATGACATTTGAAATCACCGTTTCCATCGGTTTTTCATTCGTGTACCATTTGTACCAAATAAATTATCTCTTGGTCTTCCGTCTCATCTTCTGAGAAGCTTTATATGACAAGATTTTTTTCTTCGGTTGCATCGCTCGGTTCAGAGATTACTTCAGATTCGTCCAGCACAGTTGTGTCGTTGCAATTAGCTTCAAGTTCGGTGGCGATTTCATCGACCTCCTCACCAGAACTGTCTGGTTGTGGTTGATACAACTCTTCGATAGATAGGTAGAATCGATCGAAACTTTCCAATGTACTCCAACAGTCCACACGTATCTTTAGATTTTCGATACCGTCCAAGAACTGCAAGAAATTACGGCTAAACTTGGAATCCATTCCTATTCCTACAAAGCGTACTCACCACGCATGGAACCGACATTTCCGACATTTCGGTCCGTTAGCTTTATTAGATTTTTTTTACGTGCTTACCAGCATCACCAGGTTTCTTCCTCGCGGAAATCGCAGGCTTAACTGACGTGGGTGATACCACTTGCAGAAGTTTCGATTTAATTATATCCTCAGTAATGACAATAGCAGAATTTTCCAGGCCCGCTATCATTGGGTGATTCTGTTCGGGAATCAAGAAAACTTTATTAAAGATGGGCATGGTTCAGTTCTTTACGAACCATTCACGTGAAAATCAAATTCACGATATTTTTGTAGAGTAACCACGTCGCACGTCGAGCAAATGCCTTCGTAAGCGATTTATTTCAACATTATTTAACCCTTACACACAAACACACACACACCGGTACCTGCTTGATTCACCGTTCAGGTTGCGGAAGGCATGTCCGTGATACGATTAACCTTAAACCGTACGCCCTCCTTGCGCTTCCGCTGCATCTCCAGCCACTGCTCGTAGTGGGCCTGCTTCCGGTGGGTATACAGCTGCGTTTCGAAGCTGAACGTCTTCGGGCAGTACGGACACTTGTAGAGTACACTCTTGGTGTGAGTTGTCATGTGTTCGGTTAGTTTAATCTTTTTCTTAAACTGCTTCCCACAAATCGGACACGGGAACGATCGCTCGGTGCACACATTCGCCAGATGCACGCTGAGATTGTGCTTCGATTTAAACACCTTCCCGCACGAACCACAGCTAGCGGGTGGATGTTCCGTGTGCATTCGCTTGATGTGCGTCTGAAGCGTGTACTTGTCCCGCAACACTACGCCACACTTGTCGCAGGTGGCGGACACTGACTTGCGTAACCCCTCCACATGTTCCTCCATGTGCTGAGTGAGGGAAACGCGGGACTTGAATGTACGCGGACAGTGTTCACAGATGTACCGCGACTCATGAACGGCTCGCCTATGATCCTCTATCGTATATTTGCTGAAACTGTGAAGAGAAGAGATGCAACTTTAGTACAAAGCGAAACACTTTTCAATAAAACACTTTCTACCTTTTCTGACACTGGTCGCAAACCACGTCCTTCGAGGTGTGCATTTTCTTCACATGTGCCGTAAGACGGGCCTTGAACGGAAATCGTTTACCACACTCATCACAGCAGTACGTTCGTTCCTGATGTTTGTTCTTCATGTGCTCTGCCATATTCTGATGCACCTCCTCGCATACAACACACCGGAACCGCTCCGGATTGAGATGCACATCCCGATGTTCGAGCAGCTTCGCGCGATAGCGAAACTTTTTGTCGCACATCGGACACTTGATTCTTGTAGCACCCACCTGCCCATGCACCTTACGCATGTGCTTGTTCAATTCCCTCAGATTGCCGTACTCGATCGACGGTTCACCAGCCAGCATCCGTTCCGCATCACACAACTCGCACACCAATCGCTTGTAGAACTCTAGTATCTCTTTATCTACCTTGGGCTCTTTCTTGTCGAGCGATGCTTTCCCAACTCTTTTTACTCGTTCCGACGCCGATGAATCTTCACTATCGTCCGACGAAAACGAATTCGTATCATCATCAAGCAAACGTTCCTCATGATCGTCCTCCAAGGTAGGCTGTTCGGGCGACAGCTTGTCGCACTCGTCACTGTCCGTAAGTAGTTCCTTTTCCTCCTTCACCGCCACAGTGATATCCTCTGCCAGGGGTTCGCATTTTATCTCTACAAATTCCATCCCAAAAACTCGTTCGGTGCCGGTTCTCTCTCGATCAGGGGGAAGACCATTTTTGCTGTGTTGTTCGTTGACCATTCGGTAGAACTCATCGAAATCCTCTAATCTGTTCCAGCAACGCTGACAAACGACCATTACTGAAATTTTTATATCCAGATGCTGTGTAATCATGGCCAACACATCCTTTCCGGTGAAAATGGGGTCGGTTTTGTTGAAACAAACGCTTTCTTTGCGAAGACAAACATCGCATAGTTGATCCCGTGGAGGAGAGTCTTTTCTTGTACAAACACTGGAATTATCGTTCACTTTGACTGCCTCCATCGCGTATATGTTGGAAGAGGGACGATCCTCTTTATCGTTTTGTGTGCTCACAACAATAATTCAAACATCTATTTATCGATGGCTATTGCAGCAGAAACAAGGCAAACAATTTTCCCCTTGTCGGTGGGAGGGATTTGTTATGACTAGCAAATGTCATCTGTCATAATAGTAAGCGGTGCTGGTGAAGTAAAACAAACAATGCATTTTACTGCATCGGAATTTCAAATCTTCCCATATCCCATTCCCTGATGAATTTCGTAAAAAAAAAGGAATCAAAATTTAAATGCGCACTTTACCAAAGGGAAGGCTGATTATTGATTATAGTACATTTTATTTCCCTATTTAAAATTGCTTTCATACTTATATGTCGACTATTGCTACTACACATACAACATCTACTATTGCAACGTTTCCTGTTGAAATATTCAAAAACAACAAAATCAAATATTATCTAACATTATCTGGGAAACGGATTCTATTTCTCCCTAGGTACCCCTCGATCTCTTTCGAATAAATCGCGCCTTACCGTTCGCCCCCATACGCAAACGCCATCTTGTCGTGACGCAACACGTGGGTGTGAGCAAGAGAAATGCAAGTTAAAAATCCGTTACCATGTGCATGCTGAAAATAGAATCTGGATTCTCGGCAATCCAGCAATGCGTGCATAAAACGTTCTCTTTGTTTGAGTGACCTCATTTTGGGAAGGTTTGGTTTTCTTTGGAAACAACTCAATGATAGTATGCCTGTTAACCATCGTAAGTGTAGTGGCAGTTTTTTTTATTACACACGTTCAAAAGTGTTGCATGCTTAAATCAATGCTAATGTTTTTAAACGATTCACGGAAATTGCGTACCGTAATAAATGAAGGGCACATAGATCTTCCACGTTGATACACCGGTATCAATATCTTTTATTATGCTCTTCTATTTTGTTGGCCACCGAACTTCCTAGAATCTTCCATTCTGGAACTTGGTCGTCAAGTATGAAAAGTATTTCGCCTTCAGCAAATGGGTGACTGGTAGTAGTTCGGATTTTGTTTTAAAAAATACAAGGAATTATTTTATTCATCAAAAAGAAAATCGCCACGCTACGGGTTTAAGTGCAAATTGGGCACAGGAAATATGATCGAAGCGTTGCGCATTCCTCTCAGTTTCCCTCTTATTTTTTCGCCATATCTCTCTCCGGACAACCGATTCACCATGCTTGGTTAAACGTTGGCGGATTGTTTTCGTGTTTATTTTCATCACATTGTCATAATTCGAGTCAAGGATTTATGGTGCCCACCTCATCTTAGAGGACGATTGCTTCAGTGTAGCTAAACATCCACAATCTCGCTTTCTCGCTTTCTGGCTTACTTTCATTCACACCCGCTTTCCCCCTAAAGCTACCATCGGTTGTGCCTGTCCATTGTTGATCACCCTGGCAACACACCATTCGTCGTAGGGACCGTTAGATCCTTTCGAATCAGACACCCGGTCTATACTTAAATAACATCGAACGGTTTTTTTACATTTTACACACAATATAATTTCCCCCGACGGGTTTCCATTGATTTCTGGTTTTGTGGGTGGGATTTCTGCTGGCTGGATAAAAGCTCCCGCCCAGCAAGCCCGACCATTTCATGCTTGTGAAGGAAGATAATTCTTCAATTGAGTGTGTAATATGCCATGGTAAAATAAGAAGCTGGTCTCAAACCAGTAGCTGTCGTAAAGATGAGAAACAGTCCTTGTTCCACACTTGACGAACTAATTACGTAAATGTTTACTTGTTGATCTTGCTGCTCTCCTTCATTCTCCTCTGCTAGCACTGTCCTTTTTTTATCAGATGTCCTCCTGGAGGACAGTTACGGGGGTCGCGTTCTCCTCTAACTGCTTCTGTTTTCTATGCATTCGTTAGCCACTTCCTTTCCTGTTGTTTCAATGTTTTCTATTCTGTTTTATCTATTCTTTCTGCAGGCTCTTGATGATTAATAGTAACGACTTATTTATCCTTCAAGCAATTCTCTATAGATTTTCGTGCCTTTGTCCGGACGATGACGACAAAACTTTCGATAAGGATGCAATAGTATGTGCACCAAAAGGCTGCTTTGGGACTGTGTGTCTGTCTGTATGAGCGTGAGTAGATCACGATTTCTATTCGTAATCACTGACACACAGATCGTTGTCGGACATGCTGTCCCCGTCGTTTACAGCTCGGCCTGATGGACGCAACTGGCGCTGTCGGCGCTTCTTACCGTTTTGCCTAATACTATTGATTTTGTGTATTGCTTTGGTGTTGTTACGAGTACGGGCATCTTCATCGTCACCGAACGTCTCGAGCTCATCGTCCGGCTGGTCCTCCTCGTGCTGCATCGGATCGTCTGACGTGCCGTTCCAGCACGTGAGGCCTTCCTCTGCTTCTGCCAGTGCACCTTCGCGGTCCTCTTCGATCAGATGATCGACATCATGTGGGTCAAAGTCCGGTGGCGGTTGCTTCACCATTGCCATCTTCTCCACTGGCGTGCGTTTTTTACGAAACTCGTACACTAGCGGAAATATTTGCTCAATCGCCGCTTGCACAAAGGCCACACTTGCCGCTAGCGAAGGAGTTAATCGGGGAAGGAAAATACAAAGATAAATACATCAATCATCGCTAGACGGCAGATGTTGGATGGTTGAGCAGAGGATTAAAGAGAAGTTAAAAACGCTAACCACGGCGGCCACTATTCGATACCAAAACCCCCTTCCTCTCCACATCCAATCCTCATTTAACGCACTTACCGGTGACGGTAATGCTTCCGGTTGAGAATATTTTCAGGGTCGCTTTCGGTGAGTACAGCTTGTATGTGACACCCGGGTGTAGCTCCGGCTCGTAACTAGCGTCCTTCTTGTACTTCTCCGAGAAGTTCACAATCATGATACCGAACGGCATGCTGCAGGTGCCGAGCACGTTCACGATACGAAAATTCCTAAATCTAGCATTAAATCCTAACTTCTGAAGGCAACGTGAGTAGCGTCGTGCCGCTATTTTTGCCTGCAAACGAAACACAAAAGCGGGATAAACAGAGGAAGTGGGGGAAAGATATGAGGATCAAACAAACCTGATGCTCCGAAGTAGCGCCGGTGCAAGTGATTTTCCCAGACGACCAAATCGAAGCAGTCGTGTATGGGCGGCGCAGCTTCATCGTTACCATCCCATTCTCCCTTCGGAACTCGACATTGTTCCCTTGGCGGGCGATATCGTGCAGATTCAGATGACAGCGAACACTGAACGAGCAGACAACGTTGTTGATCACGATGTCAATCTCCGGCTGCTCTTCCTGTAGCTCATTGTCCGGGTTCGTTTCTTTGGTTTCCAGCGACAGCTCCGTAGTCCCCGTCTGATCCGAATCGGTGGGAGTGTTCGTCGTGATCGTGGTGGTCTTGGGAGTGGCCTCGCTACTGCTGCTGCTGCTGGTGGTGGTGGTGGAGGTGATGATGGGTGTATTACTGGCTACGATGCTGCTGGTGGTGCTTGTTAAGCTGGTACTGTCGCCGATCTTAGCGCTCGCTTTCTTTTCTAAAATTGTTCCGTCGCCTACTGGTGATGCGTTCGATATGACCGACAGCTGCTGTTGGTGGTTAGTGGTCGTTGTCGCGAACATCAAGGAACTGTGATTAATCATTCCGCCTACAATAGACTGGGGGTAGTTGAGGTCGCTCGGAAGCGGTATCACGGTGCTATTGCTGCCCGTTGTAAGTTTAACAACACCGGAAGTGCTTGCCTGCTGATGTTGCAGATGTTGCTGCTGCCGTAGAAAGAGACCATTCGATAGGTTCACCGACTCATTATTGCCGGGCGACGAATTCACACCAAGTACGGCTTTACCCCCAAAGCTAATTCCGTTGCGACCGATCGTGCTAGAACCGGCGTTGTTGATGCTGGTGATACTGTTGCTACTGTTGCCACTGATACCATTGGACGCACTGGAGGTGCTAATGGCGTTGCTGATGTAGGAGCTGTTACCCACCATTCGTGGTATGGAGTGTGTTGGTATGTTGTTCTCTGCACGTCTCACATTTAAGGCACACGCTGCATTCTGAGGCACGGCTACAAACTCCTCATAAGCTCATTCTGCGCGCATGGCTGCGATCAGTGTGGTCAATGAATTGCACTCTATTTTTATCAAGTTCACATAGAGTCTGACGACGGGTCGGCGAAAAGTGCTCCCGTGCGGCAATTATCACACGCTTTCTGTCCACAACTTGCACGTGGGCGATAGTGCCTTCGATGATAAAGGTCTTGAGTCACCGCTACACTAGGAAATCACACTTGAAATGCCGTTTTTAGCGAATCTTTTGGGGCCGAGGCGTCGAACTTTGTTGTCGATTTGTTGTTTATGATCGAGACAATAGTTTCTTTGCTTCTTTTTCTGTCCTTCGCCATTGGACAGGAGGCGACTGTCAGTAGCTGTCAGTGGTTCGCGAACAATAGGTGTTCCAACCGGATATCATGTTGATAATCTAGTTAGTTTTTGATGAAAAATTGTTGCAATTTGTACGCATAAATTTGGGAGGTTTTCTTTTATATATTTTTCAAAATGTTATACAAATTTGTCATATTTTGAGTCTTAATGATGTTATTTGTACTCAATATTTTTGCCAAGGAATGATATATACTATCGGTTCGTTTTATATTTATCTTTTACACAAACAGTTAAAATATAATTATAAATAAGTCAACCACACAGTTAATGCCACGACAGATTGTACACCATTTGTTTAAAGCTAAAAAATTACGATTCCTTATTTCATCTCCACTGTGCTTTGTCGCTGCCACACATCTTTCGTCGACTTTTTCCAATTTCCGACAGAGTTGTCGGAATGTGCGAAGATCGATGTATCGCCATGTCCTTTTTCGTTTGTCCCTTACATGATGCCCTTCTCGCACCATCTACTCATTACTACATCATTGTAGATTCTTTGGAATTCTATTATTCAATCAACCATGCGATAGCCGAATACCTACTATTAATAAACCTATATTCTTGCTGCAATAATAAATTACATTCTATAGGCTTTATACATTTCACCTACATAGCGATAAATATGATATAATAAATATCTCGATTTGTCATCCAAAATCTTCTACCGCCTATTGGCCGAAACTAGCATGAAGCATGTTTCCAATAATATTTAAGCCGCTAAAACAAAAAATATTTTATTTTATGTTCTTTTCCCCCGCTTTAGGAGTCCATCGCTATCAGCATAATCAACCTGTCCACGCATCGTACTGTCGAGCGGGAGCGAATCCGCTCAGCACCTTTACTGCAACTCGTGCTTTACAAACACGCTTGCTTTATAGTGCATAATTACGCTTCATTCGCCTCAATCCTCCCCCAGTATGTAGGTTTGCGGGACCCGTGCGAACAATTATTAGCTCCTTCACTTTGCGCGCCCTACCTTCTGCATTCACTTGCGTATAATATTGTTGCTGTAGAGGTCAATCCCTAAACGTACATACTATGCTACATAATAATATTATTATGTTAATTCGTTCGCGTTCAGCATCTGCATCTCTTCTGCTTCCTCTGCTTAGTCGGCAACGCGTGCATGAATCGTCATGTGTTGTTTCAACTTTGTCCGCTTGTTAAACTGCTTACCGCAGTGCGTGCAGCCAAAGAGTCGGGTAGTGCACACGTTCGCGGTATGTGTGTTGAGATTGTGCATCGATTTGAACGTTTTGCCGCACGTGTTGCACGTCGCCGGCGTCTGCCCCCCGTGAACTCGCTTAATATGGGCTTTCAGATTGTACTCGTCCTTTAGGACCGAGTTGCACAGTGAGCAGCTCACGGTAGCGGCAGAACCCGGCTGCTGCTCCCCGTTGTTGTGCCCCTCCATGTGCCGTTCGAGTGACACGCGCGTCTTGAACGTTTTCGGGCAGTTTTCACAGATGAACGTCGCACCACCGTGTACCGTTTTCTTGTGTTTTTCGATGCTGAACTTTGTAAATCTGCAATAAGTAGGAATGCGAAAGCGATGAGAACAGAGCTTATTGAATATTATGTATATCTGCATACTTACGGTTTGTTACACTCTTCACAGATAATGTCCTTTTTCATGTGAACCTTCGCCATGTGGGCAGTGAGTCTGTTCTTAAAAGGAAACCGCTTGCCACACTCCTCGCAGGCAAACTCCCACTCTTGGTGCTTGTTCTGAATGTGCTCCTCCAGGTTTTGATGCACTTCCTGGCACACACCACACCGGTACCGCTCCGGATTTTCGTGCATATCCTTATGCTCGACCAGCTTCACACGCGAGCGAAACTTTTTGGCGCACAGCTGACACTTGACCGTGCCCGACTCGAGCCCGTGTGCCGTCCGCATGTGCTGGTTCAGCTGCTTCAGCGACCGGTACTCTTCCTCCTGTGCCGTTTCTCCCGGACCACAGGTGACGCTCGTTTGCGCCTGGCCGGCGGCAGGTGTTACCTTTTCCGGCTCGCAAATTTCACATATGATCGGTTTGTAGAAATCGAATATTTCTCTATCTAGCGTCTGCTTTTGCTCTTCCGTGAGCTCGGATCCTGGCTCACCGCCAGGATTGCCCGACTTTCCGGAATCTTCCTCCAGCAGTGCGTTTGGCTGATGCAGACGCTTATGTTCAAGCAGCTTCGGGCGCGTACGGATTTTTTTCTCACACACTGGACACTTGACCGTACCGGCCTGCTGCCCGTGCACCAATCGCATGTGGTGGTTTAGCTCCTTCACCGTCGCGTACAGCGTGCTGTACTGTGGACCGGCAGCAGCAGCATCACCCCCAGCAGCAGCAGCAGCAGCAGCAGCAGCAGCAGCTGCAGCAGTGGTCGCCGTGTCGCACAGATCGCAACTGATACGCTTGTAAAACTCCAGTATCTCTTTGTCCATCTGTTCGGACTGTAATTTCTCCGCGTCGTCCTCGGACGTCGCGTCCTGGCGCAAGTGAACACTCTTGTGCTCCAGGAGCTTCCCCCG